>WEIT01039890.1:91843-108031 GCA_013389985.1 Dryoscopus gambensis
TGCCAAACCAATACAAGCCAATATTTCAAGAAGGTCCAAACAGGTTTCTCTGTGCCCTATTCTTTTTGCCAGGAAGCCCTGGGACCAGAAGGACAACAGAGCAGGTAGCTGGGAGCATGGCTGCCAGTTCTTCTGAATAAATTAGTGATTCATCTGAAACTGGTGATTCAGGTCTGCTTCGAGTGCTAGGGTCTCTGTGACAAAATAGCCATCATTTGGTTAATATCCTACAAGGCGTTGCATCAGTGAAAGCTGTAGAGATATCCTGGTGAAAGGGAATCAGGGAAAGGCAGAGACAGGACTGACAGGTAACTCCAATTGCCCTTCCTCTGGGACTGTCTATCTAACCCCACAGATGGCATCACCTTCACCGATACTACACTTACATGGACTGTGCCAAGAGTTATCCCCACACTAGTGGTTCAGGAATCCACCTTTCTGTCTAAAAGCATTGTAATGGGAGTGGATGATCAAGTCATAGTAAATCCAGAGGAGATGACCTACTCACTGGAACACAACGAGACACACATCAGAATAACCATCCCTATTGGAGCAAAAGGAGGCAAGCTAGAGGTTAGTACAAACCTGTCACACACAAATACATTTGAGGGCTTATACTATGGATGTTTCCAATTCATGATAATTCCAAATACTGATTGATTGCTGCTGAAAATTTGTAGATACAATAAATATTTGAAGAACTAGATGCTACTTCACTGTGTTTTGAAAGCACCTACTCAGAAACTAAGAATTTATGATGACAAAACATGATAGAAGCAAGAGACTGCCTTTTGTTAGTAACCTATAAGACATACTAATAAATCAAGTGTAAAAGTATTCCTGGAAACTGGAATTCAATTGACTGTGTTGTTAAATAATGAAACTAGTCCTGGTTAATTCTGGCCTGGCTCAAGGAGTAATTTCCCTGCCAATTTCCAGACATAGAAAGACAGCATGATTTAGTATGGGTCAGGTTCTCTGCATGTGGTTGGGGTGCAGTCACCTGCTTTGAACACAGTTTGTTCCTCATCCATGTATAATTTACACAAAGAGAGGTAATGTAAAAAAAAAAATGTTCAGTAGAACAGAATAGAATAGTTTGGGCTGCAAGGCACTTTTAAAGATCATCTACTCCAGGCTCCCCTGCCATGGGCAGAAACATCTTTCACTAGATCATTTTGGTCAAAACTCCATCCAGCTTAACCTTGACTATCTAGAAAGGAGTTGGCAGTATTTCTTTAAAATGACATTGGTGTGATTTTGACTTATCCCCTTCAGGAGTTCCCTTTTTGTGTACCGGACAGAACAAAAGACATGACCATGGATTGTAAAAAAACCCACAAATGTGGTGACATGCTACACTTAATGAGGACACCCCTGAAAACCTGGTACTTCCTTATTAAGGATCTCAGCAGTATCTGAGCCACACATGGACCAGACAAACAGGCCAAACTACCAAACAAACAAGCTCCTTTAGCAAAATCCATCCCAAGCTATACTAGAATACCATTTTCTCTATCTAGTGTAAGAATTTTAACCATATTCAGTTATCTCTTTATTAAGCTACTGAAGATTAAGACTTAATCACACTTTTTACCTCCTAGAGCTCCATATCTGGTGGTGTATATGGAGTCATTTACAGCATTGGCCTGTTTCTGGAGCACACGTGGGCAGATGCAGGTTGGCAAACCACGAAGTATACAGTCATCAAGTCCATCACCACACCTTTCATGCCACAAATACCAACTGTTATCAACAGTAAGTCATTCCTCTCACTGATTTTTACCAATCTTTTGCTGTGCTATACATTGTTCCACCTGAGCTGTGCCACACATCTACATTTACCAGAATATTCTCAACTCCCACTTCCAATTTGCTAGGCAAAGTCAAGATTCAAGTATCATATTAAAAAACCAAACCAACCAACAACAACAACAACAACAAAAAAAGCAAACAAACCACCAAAAAAAACCCTTTAGCCTTAACTTGTAAGTTGCTGATAAAAATGTAAACATTCCTTTAATGTTAACACACAGATTTTTCCAGTAAGTACTGGGACCCTGGAATAAAGATGTTATGATGTGCAGTTATCACACTGGGAAGAACTATCTGAAGACAGCATTCTTCGATGGTATTTTCTCGCCCAAACTGCCTGCATTTGATACCTTGGGAGCATACCGAAATCATTGTGCCACCCAGTGCTGCAGTCATGGTTTTTAAATTATATTTTCCAATGCATTAAGGCACTAAACCTATTTGGAGCTTTCTGGATAAGTGATATAGAAAGAAAAAGGAGCCTCTTATCATATATTATGATTTTTTTTCATATTTTATGTTTCTGAACTAGATTCTAGATTTCTTTATTGTAAAGGCATTGCATATCATAGTGCACCTCTAGAAAGTCAGTGAACCCACTTCCTATAAAGTTGTATGTATTTGTTGTTAATCCCCTGCAGCTTGAAGCAATTCTCATGTTCTCAGAGTATTTCAGATCTGACTAGAACACAAACACTCATTAATCAGAGCCATTAAAGAGACGGCTGCTGGCTAAGTTTCCTGGAATTTGAATGGGAGGCCACCCCAACCGTCTTCGTTATTTGATCCACATCAGCAATAATTTGATGTTCTCTCCCTGCAGATACTGTGCCAGAGGAACGGCTATTTAATGTTGCATTTGGACACTTTCTTCCCGATGTCTCTCTGGTGGCAATCGCAATAGGAAATGTGCCATTTACCCTGAGGGAAGCACAACACCACGGCTTCAGGATTTATGAAACTCCCTTTTCTAATGGAACAAAAGGATTTATCCTGGAAGTCTCTTTTGATGATCCATATGTTCTAAAAGAGGTAGGGTACAGCAGGTCACTTCAGCAGCAGAGTGGAGGAGGTGGGGCAGTCCCTTTGCAAAACGTGGTCCAGCTTTTATTAACCAACAACAGTTCCTTGATCATAAAGGTGTCAATGAGCCTGAGCTCATCTGAGTTAAGATCAGAGGCTTTTATGACCCCACCTTGCTCTCCACAGGTCTCTAGGAGATCAGTATCAAGTGTAATTAGATGGGATGAAATGTTACTTTCTTAAGTGCCTGTCAGCATGGCTAATGTCCAAGTGCACACCCAACAGAAAGAGGTTTGTCAAATCTGTGTTAGATGCTGCCCCTTGAAATAGGAGTATCTAGGAAAAATAAATCAATTATTGCAATGCTGGCAAACACCAGTTTCCAAAATCCAGTAACTCCTGAACCCACTGTTTGTGCAGAGACATTTGACTGCTGGCACAGGCCGTGCCCCATGTGAGTATGTTACGGGCAGGGTCAGGGTACTCTAAATGTAATTTTGTTAAGCTTCAGACCGTTTGTAATCTAAATATTTGTAAAAAGTACATACTTACAGAAGGATTTCAACCTCTCATTTCAGTGGGAGGATGCATAACTGCAAGTCCTCTACCACTCTTTCAATCAAACCACGCAGAGCTGTGATGTTGTTACACGGAACAACATTGTGAACGCACACGATTTGTGCAGATAGTTTTCAGGCTGCAGTCAAACCACAGCCAAATTGCATTAAAGATCAAAGCAAGCAAAAAAAAATTCCAAAGTTATTTCTTTCAGGTTGAACACCGGGTTTTGCTTTGAGAGCACTTTCAGTGAAGTAAAAGAGGATATTGAGAGGGATCTCTCACAGCATCTCCTCACACCTTCTAGTCAACTGATTACTTACTGTCCTGGGTTCAGCCTATACTTTAAGGAAGAATAAGGATTTGGACCTGGATCTCCCTCTACGAGCTCTTTCATCACTGGGCTACAGAGAAGCCACCACTGTGTTCACTTGTCTTCATTTTCTGAAAAGGCACAACATTCTCCACATTTATGTTTGGCTGAAAGAGCTGTTGAATCCAGGCCAGATTTCTGAATTTTTAGGCCAGCTGAAGCGATGCTTTTGGAGACTGAGCTATTTGCAGGGGAGAGGAGGATGTTGGAATAATTAGTGTTGTTCAGGATATACATGCCTGCCTGTTCTGAAAGCTGCTGCAGCCTTACACCTCTCTCTCTTTCAGTACGTGAATCGAAATGAAACAAAATACACCCTCCTGGTTAACTACACCCTTAGCGTGGGTCCAGAGATGACACTCTATTATCATTCAGCAGAGGTGGAGTGTGTGATTGCTGATATTGGTAAGCTTTCCCCTGACATTAACTGGTTTGCATCAACAGCATGGATCAGGCTGTCTCTGAATTCAGTGAGAACATTAGAGTGAGGGTGAGAGCTTTGGGGAAAACCCCACCCCTCAATAGCTCATTGTTGGTAACAGCCAAGTTGCTGCTCCACTGATGGCAGCTCTTCTGCATACTGGCAAGACAGTCTGCCCTCGAGACACTGAAAGCAATAAAACAAGTGTGTAAAAGAAGTTGGCTTGCAAACTCAGTGAACAAGATGCCTCAGAACATGAACATACATCTACTGGCAAAACTTTCAGACATTGCTACAATTTTCAGTTTGTCCTCAAACACAATTCTGCCTCTGCATCCAGGGCAGAATTTAACTGACTCAAAAAAATTGCTCTGATCTCCAAAGACAGCATTTCTGTAAGGAGAAATCATCCACTAAGAGCTGTACTTAGCAGGTTACTGAAACAGACAGGAGGTCTGTTTGGTATTTTCTCAAATTTATTAGCTTTTTGCATGCCACAAAGGTGACAGTCTCCTCACTGTCCTATTTTACCTCTGAAGTAGCTCTTGGTTCAGCTCAAAGAAGGCTGATAAAAAAATATATCTACATATATAGCTCAGCTTGCCTTACTGAAACAGGGAGCAGTCCTGGAAGCAAGCTGGCAGGCCACTGCTAAAGCAAGAGGACTCCCCATCCCACCAGAGGTGAGCTGCTACACCCACTACACAGCCAAGCCCTGCAGACAATGCCAGCATGCACATAACAGGCTGCTGGGTTTTTTACCTGTGACAGAAATCTCTGCCTGGGCCAAAAATCACCCCTCAAACCTTCCTTCATTGCTAACTCTTCACCCAACCTTCTTTCTGCAGAAATACCAGAAGCAGTTGGTGACTGTGATGAAGAAAACCTGTACCTAACCCTGCCCACTTTTGGCTTGCACCAGTACTGGGACCTGTACCTTGGTAACAAGCTCCTGAACCGGCACCTTGCCCTCTCCAATGGGTATCTTGCAGCTACCAACTCCACACACCTGATCTTGCAAATACCTCTGTTTGCTGGGGGAGTCGTCTATGAGGTACAGGAGCTGTTTAGCAATGCCTTTTTTAATGCACATAGGACTGTTTGCTCTCACACAGTCCTACAGCTGCAGTCCGTAGTGCTGTGGTATTGCACATATTGGAAAACCTCCAGAGAGAAGGACTCTAAGCCAGAGAAAGTAGGACAAGAGGCATCGGACATGGACGCTTCTGGAAAAGCCATGTATTATGCAATCTGCAGTCCCCACTTGTCTCTAAAAGATATGCACCAAGTCTTCAAAAACAAACTCCTCAGTGTTTTTAGTAAGAGGAGGCAAAATGTCCCATCTGCACTGAGCCAGAAACAATATTTCAAGACAGCTTCTATGAAAGAAGCTCTTTTAAAGGAACTTTTTTGTAGAAATGTTAAGACATGGCAGGGGAAAATTGATGCTCTAATAAACATTTGAACTATTCTACAATAATCAGCCGAAATTTATCTCCGTAACAGTGACTGATTAATTCATACAAGAAACCTTCTGCCACCATGTTGCATCAGGCTCGAGTCTTCACACTGACTTAACTCTTGTGACTTGTTAGTATTCAAGTGACACAAGCTAAGGAGCAGAACTGTACATATGGATGATGTACTATAACAGGAGATTTCTTCCATCTCCTCCTTTGCAGGAAGTGTCCTTTCAGAAAATTAAAGCAAGGTTTGATGTTGCCCTAAGGAAAGTGAGAACTATGGAGACCTTACAGATGTTCTCTGCTAGCTGCAGTTTTAATTCTTCAGCATTTATAAGTAAGTTATCAACTGATCAATCAATAAAATGATGTGTGATTCTTTCCTTGAATACTCATTTATAATCAACTCTCTGACTTTCTCAGTTTGTCACCCAGATGGTACCATAATGATATCTGCCCAAATGAAGACAGTTCCTGCCATTGACATGAGTAAAACCAAGCTAAGGGACAGCTCCTGCAAGCCTAGGGAGTATAATGAAGCCCATGCCTTCTTCAAGTTCCATGTCACTACCTGTGGCACTTCAGTAAGGGTAAGCCCATGGCCGGAGCAGATACACCTGCTGGAAGTCTCTGGCTCTCCTGCATTTTCTCTTTTGTTCCCCTGCCCCAGCTCCTGAGAAGAGTCAATTTATAATGAGCTTCCCATATGCACAGTTTGAAGGTGATCACATCATTTATGAGAATGAAATCTCTTATGAAAAGGAGACTCTTCCAGGACAGAGCACACCAACAATCACAAGAGATCCAGACTACAGGTAGGAGCTGCTGCTCACTGACACTGCTCACTTTTGCTCAGCTGCTGGGAAATAGATGTGAACGCAAAAACTGTTTCTTCTATTCTAGACTAACAGTCTTGTGCTACTACCAAGCAAAAGAGACCCTAGTGCTCGGTGCCTTCTCCAGTGACCCAGCCACATCCCCTCCCTTTGGCTCCGGGACGATGGTTCCACATTCAAATACTGCAGGTGTGCAGTCTCTTCCCCCATTTTTAAACCTCTCTGACTCTTTCAGTCCTAAGTTTCCTTGTTAACACAAGCTCTGCTTTCAGCTAAAGAACCTCACTAATATTTCCTTTTCTGCAGCTTACAGAAGGGTAAGACAAGCTCTGAATGTAGTTTCAAGAGTGTCCAAAGGTAAATCTCCTCCTATGGGATTCAGAGAATTTCCAAACATGTTTTAGTTTAAATAAAATTAAACAACAACAAAATCCCCTGACATTCTCTCAAGATGAATCCTTCATGGAATTCTATGAGCCCAGCATGGCAATACTCAAACAACCCATGGAGCCTGTGTTTCTTGAGGTGGAACTGAAAGATGAGAGCCCTGGTGTTGAGTTGTATCTGGAAAACTGCTGGGTAGCCAGATCTCCAGACTTCAACAGCACCCCAAGATGGAACATCACTGTGGATGGGCAAGTAGTATTAAATGTTCAATGCACTTGTCAGAAAAGCCCTAATTTCTGCTTAGATCTGCTGGTCTTTCCTCTCAAACAGGTGTGAGATTAATGGCAGTGAGTTTGCTGCAGAGTTCTGCCTGGTACCTGTTAGCCCCAGGGTGAGACACCCTTCTCACTTTAAAAGGCTGGCAGTAAGGATCCTGGCACAGCAGCTGGAACAGGTAGGATTGCGTGAAAGGCTCACCTCCCACTAATGGACCCTGTCCTGGAAGTCTGGATGATGCTCTTAGACATATGGTTTAGTTGGATATAGTCCTGCGAGGACCAGGATGTTGGACTTGATGATCCATATGGGTCCCTTCTTACCTGAGATATTCTCTGACTCTATGCTTTGAAAAATAGTTGATTTAAGCACCTCACAGACTTAAACCCTAGCCAGTATTCAACTCAACTACCCTGACTGGTGTGCACCTTTAATTTAGTTCTCTTCTTAAATCTCCTCTGCCACCCAACTGACTTGAGATTGGACTGGCTGGAGTAAACAAAAGAATTTGGTATGTAAATATGATTTTTATATGGTGGTTCTGGCTTTGTGTCGGATCAGATTCACAGCACTTCAGCTCAAAATTTCTAAAGCAGAAGGAGCAACTTATATATCCCAACGTCCACATGAAGTTCAGCTCTGTTGTCTCCTATCTGTCCTAGCCACTCATCCATCTCCTCGTGTGTCAGCCCAACAGGCAGAGAAGCAGAGGCATGTGGCTTTGGCTTTAAAGTTTGAGATCCTGTTCTCCTCTAAGGACTAAGTAAAGCAAAATACCCTGGACAGTCACCTGAGGGTACTTTTTTCCCTTGTGCACCCAGCTCAAGACATGCCTGTCCTGACATGTACTGATACCAGCCGTGGTGTGTTCACCCTGCCTGGGCAGCTCAACTAACTGCATCATTATTTACTCAGCCTCTCATAGACACCTCAACTCTTGAACTTGCTAGAAATGAACATGATGCAATTCTGGCTTGTGCTGCTTCCTAAGTGTGCAGCTGCAGCAGGCACCAGATTGAGTTTCTGTCTAGCTTTGATACGCCACAGCACGTGAGGTTTTAACTTCTCCTGTCTCAGCCTCTCAGTTACCAAACTGCCTGAGGGCTTCCTTGACACCAACTTTAAAATTCAAGGCAGGTTCAGCTAGAAGGTGCCACATGGAAGTGTTCAGAGAAGCCTAAGTCTAATCAGATGTAGTTTCTGCAAAAGGCAAACAAAAGCCAAAATGATGCTCTGCAAAGTGGGATTTGATGTGGACCAAGTGGCACTTTTCTTCTTTTCAGGTGTATGTGCACTGTTTGGTGGCAGCGTGCTCTCCTACCAACACGCAACCTGGCAGCACCTGCAGAGGACAGTGCAGCTCAAGCAGGGAGAGGAAGGGTAGGTGTGGAGGAGAAAAAGAGCCATTGCAATGCACCCCTGACCTGATGTTTCTCACAGATTTAGGAGCTCTGACTTTGGCATCTGAAATGCCTCGAGCATTGACTGTGAACACTGATGTCACCTTAGTCCATACTTAATACACAAGCACTTAATGTGCAGCATTGTATGTATTCTTTAAAAACTGCACAAACACACTGTGTATCGTTCTCAGGCTTTCCAAGTCACCATTCTGACAGTCTCCAGGGCTATGTACTTGCTGGGCCTGTATGGATTGCTGCTCCAGATCTAAGATGACACACGTACACTGCATTTGGTAAGAACACAAGGCCCTGGGTACTCACCCTGAGAGGTTGCCATGCTTTGTGACACAAACGATGCAGAGCCTGTCCTTGAGGATCTCAGAAATAAAAGTTCTGGGACAAGAATTAGGGAATGGACATGGTTTGCAGTCCCATGGTCTCAGCTTAAGTGCACAAGAGAGGGAAGAAGGAGAGCTCCCTGCCAAGCCAAACACAGGTGGTGTGGCTCTGGAGTGGATGCCAGCAGCAGAGCAGGGCATGTTGGAGTTGGGCCATAGCAGGCAGTTTTGGAGCCAGGTATTATTTCAACAGGTTTTCAACAGGACTGCCCCCATTCTGAGAGAAAACAGATCCAAAATTTGAGAAACAAATACTAAGGCACAAGTCACTGCCATATTCCAAGTGCTTTTGAATGGTTCAAATACTCCAAACAGTAGGGTTTATCCTATAGCTTCATCTACCCTTGGAGAACCAGAGCGCTGAGCTGTCTGCTCCAGCATCACTCCTCACTTCAGCCTCTGCGTGTGTCTCCAGCAGCACCTGAAGGCTCTGCTGTGCTGGCTGCTTTCCAAACGGTGCCACTGGACACGGGAGCTACTTATTCCAGGAACCACCAGAACTATCTGCATGAAATTTAAAGACCAGATAGTGGGACAGCACTGAGAAGTTCTAGTGTCTGCTGACAGGATCAGTAAATCTTGCAACCTGTTGCCTCTCTGAAGCGGCTACAGAAGAAAACTTACCAGAAAATGACCCAAGGCTGCAAAATAACACTTCCTATTTCTTCCAGCTGCTGAAATATGGACTTGCAGATCACTAAAATTATTCCAGCCCTGATTATGGCTGCTTCTTGTACTATTTCATAAAATGACTGCCAATCCTCCCATCTGAATGTAAAGTGCAAATCTGAAAAGTCAAATAAAAATACACCAGAGCAATGTAAGCACAGAACATCTCCTTGCTAATGTGCAACAGCAACCATCTGGTGTACCAACACTGGCTTCAAAGAGCCAAGCAGTCGCTGCCAGCGTCCCTTCCACATGCCACACAAAGGCACACGCTTCTTCCCATTAATGCAGAGTTTTGTCTGTATCATTACATCAACCTGACATTCTTGGAAACTTGTTAGTTCCTCATTTTCCTCTCACCTGCCCCTGTATGGAAAAGACTAAATCTACAAAATGCAAGTAGATGAATGCTCTAGTAGGAGCAAAAATGACACCTGGTATTTTTGGTTTCTGTGCACACAGAAAGCTTTTGGTTTTTATTATTTTTAGAGATCAAGTACAAACCTGACACACGACCACCTGTAATCACTCTGAGGATGTGCCTACAGTGTAACTGCAGGTGTGGCTGCAGCATGCATAGGTGTTCAACAGCAGTGCAGAGGGGGCAGTGGCACACTTGTGCTGACAGCACACTCGTGTGCAGTCTCCAGAGGGTGTCCCAGCTCCTGCAGCCCCTGCCTTCCCAAGCTGGCTGGTCAGTGCACACACGTGGCCTGCTTCCCAAAAGCTGCTGTCATGCCTGACATGGTTGCTGAATAAATGCCTTCTTAAAGCTGTACCTGCTGAAGGAGCAAGATCTGTAAAAAGGAGTGGGAGGGTGCTGGGACCCCAGGACCCCCCAGCAGCTGCCTGGGTGCTGCTTTCCTCTGCTGCACGAGCAGTGCACTCTGCTGTCCACAGCCCACACTGCAAAGCCCAGCAAGTTACTACTCCCTCGCCTTTGCCAGGACAGTATATTCCCTATTTTTAACAACAGCAAAAAACTCATAAGTTTAGGTTAACTTTCTGTTAATCTAAAAAGCAGTCCTCTAGAAATTGGCAATTGGGCTGAAAGGAAAATAATAATGGCTAAATGCTAACTCTTCTCTTCTCAGCGCTCTCAGGCCACACACGTGAGCATCGGGTCTGGTGTGACAAGGTTCACTTGTTTTCCAGCCTTGCAGAGTATATTCAGATAAACTTGTCTGCAGCAAGTGGGATATCCCAGATCCTCCCCTTTTGCCCAGAAAAACCAGAAATGGGTCCAGCAGCATTCCAAACCCATTCACCCACCACCTGACAGATGAGGAGACCTTTTTCTTGCACATACATTGGAAGGGAGATGGAGAAGGAGACACAGATTTGCTTTCCCATTTCAACAGGCATTTGAGGTTTCCACCTTCCCACAGACAAGCCAGAGCAATTCCACATACTCGGTCTCTTTCTCCTACTTTGGTTGCTGTTCATAGTGTAGATGATGTTTTGATACTGAATCTCATGGTGTGTTAGGATTAGGCATTCCCTGTTTATCTCTCAGGGTGTCTTTCCCAAGGTGTGATTCAGCCAAGCTATTGCACAGATGTATTGCTGTGGAGGCCAGTGGACCGTGACATATTGCTCTGCACCTACATTTTCCTGGGATTATTCCTACTTCTCAGGTATTGCAGGTGGAACTTCAGCACCTAACTCCTGTCCTAGATTGCAGTTTTCAGGCCCATGGGCTTAAGTGGTTCCTTGGATTAGCTTTCAGGAACCACTCTGGCCATACCACTGTAGTTGAACAAGCCTTCATTATTCAGCCAATGTGGAGAAAAGGAACTGGGAAAGTTATTTTAAATGCACAGACAGAGGTACACCAGAGTCCCCATGCTGGGGAGACCCCAGCCTGGAAAGCACTGATGAGCCTTTTCCATAGCAACAGGAGTCAGGTTGAAACTACTGTTGTGATGCCTGGGACACAGCTGGAGCAGCTGTTCCTCGCTGGGAGACAGGGATATCCTTCAGGCCCATTTCACATGCTCATTGTACAACACAGACATGAGTGATGAAAAACCTGATCACCACAAGCTGTAGGAAGCGATATTCTGGACTGCATCCAATCCCTGCTCATGCACTAAAGGGATCCTATGAGGAGAGTCTTGGAAATAATCTTAGGAAACGGACCTAAGAGAGAGCAGCCTGCATCAGTGTTCAGGTCAAATGATCACAACATGCTGGAAGTGCGGCCTCCAACTTGACCAGATCTCTCGGCAAACTTTTTTCATAAAAAGCAACCAGGCCTTTCATTCTGCATGAAAGCCACTGGCTGGGGACAAATCTGTTCCACTGATCCAGCCCCTCCCTCTGTTAAAAGGATGAGGCAGATGAACAGTAATCTGCTGACATAAAAGAACATTGGGTATTATCGTTCCACTAGCAATCTTCAGTTTTGAACATTGTTTGTGCTTTTCTGAATCCTTCCCCTCCTGACAGGAAACAGAGAGCATGACCTGCATAGCTGAGCTTGACTGAAGCAGAGCTGTTCAATCCCCACAAAATTGGAATAATACACCTTTCTCTCCTCAGTCACTTTTTAACCAGGTTACCTACTAGGTGAGAAGTGCACAGTGCAGCCCTCACTTCTAACAGCCCAAAGTTTCACTTGCAAAACCTAAAGTTTCAGGCTTTTCATGCTGACTTAACCTCTGTTGCTCACTCAGAAGGCAGGCATGTGGAAGAGGGACATATTCTGGGTCCTTGACAACCAAACCCTTTGCCCTCAAAGTGCCACAGCTTTTCCACTTGGAAAAGCTTTCCTTGTTCCCCCTGCTGCACTCACACTAAATGTGCATGAAACCCTTCCCACACTGCTCGGTGCCTTGCTAACCTTGGCATTCTGTCAGCTTTTCCCATCTTTCTGCAAAAGCAAGGGAAAGGCCTTGCAAGACTGCAAAGTGTGACAACAATTCTTCCTGTGTTTCAGCAGGACAAATAGAGTCCTAAGGAAAAGCACAGGGTGATGATGTTACTCTTTGCCTTGTTCTTAAGGCAGTGATGTTACTCTTTGACATTCTGTAATGTATTATGGAATTCACAGGGTTTTTCCTAAGTTTAGAGGTAAGTCATCAGGTGAGAACAGTTACTCATTGCCAAATTAACCCTGGCTACAGGAACGAGCCAAACAGAGGGGCTGGCAGTGACGGCTGTGGAAGGAAAGTCAAGGGTTTGGGAGGGCAGGTTTATAGGTAGGAAACCTTGGGAAAGCAGCTGAGAATTATTCACGTCTGAAACATTTCTGGCCAGAGTAAAGAGCCACAATGCATTAGCAGCAACCACCTGTTTGACTTACTGGTGCAGCCCCATGACTTTGACAAGGGTAGTGGAATGGGCAGGACTGACCCAGGAGCTCCACAGAAGTGTGGAATTCTCATGCAGAGACAAGCCCTAAAGCCCAGTGAAGGTATAAAAAGCTACAGCACCTCGCATCACAAAGCATCCAAAGCACTAACCCTGCTCCTTTTACAGGCTGAGACGTTGCCTGTATCTCACAAAACATTACAGAAAAGGATTTTATTACTCACCATTAGACTTTTAATTCTTAACTTTTACCAACAGGAAACTTTCCAGGACAAGGGACATTACTAAATACATCCTCCTCCTCGAGTTTTGGGGGCTTTTTATATACTTTATATACTGAATATGATACCCTGTGGTGTGGAATATTCCTTTGGTCAGTTTGGGTCACCTGTCCCAGCTGTGTCTCCTCCCAACCTCCCAGGCATCCCCAACTTCCTCACCAGCACAGCAGTACCAAAAGCAGAAAAGGCCTTCGCTCTGTGTAAGCCCTGCTCAGCAACAACAAAAACATCTCTGTATTGCAAACTCTATGTTCAGCACAAATCTAAAACACAGCCCCATACCAGCCACTGTGAAGAAAACTAACTCTACCCCACCTGAAACCAGCAGAGCTATTTAATAATTTCAGGATGAAAACCTGAAAGCCAGAGAACTGAGTGACCCGTGTGCATGTGAAAGGGGAAAATGTGAAAACGCTCTTGGCCAAAATTACCTTGAAAGAATTCCAGATTATGCTGAAATGCATGATGACAGTTCATCCTTTCACAGGAGACACAAGGAAATACTGTGGAGAACTGGCAATTGCTCTCAGCCCAGTGCATTATTTCTGTGCCAACAACTGCATAAGAAGTAATTAAGAAACATTCACAAAACAACACAAGCTGGAATATTATCTCTAGCATCTTTGTTTTCCAAAATACTTACTGACTGTTAGTATTTTGATCTATATCCTGTCATTTAAAGTGTTATGTGCAGAACCACATCTGTGAGCTCTCTTCTCACAGTAAAACTTCGTAAGTCACGTTCAACTATTCATTACTGGTTTTTTAATTGCCTTGGCATGGCCAGTCAGGAACACATTTAGTTCTAGCTCACCTTCTCACCATCCATCAGGAGTTGATAGGATTTCCCAGTTTTTAAGACTGAGGTGGCATGAAGTGCGTCAAGTCATTGAATTATCTGTGTTGGTTTGGAGACAGAACACTAAGATAAATGGTAGCAAAGCACATGGTTAATATATCCAGAAAAGTCCAAAATTAATACTTCTGGTAGGGGAAAAAATGGTCATTGCCTATTTCCCAAACTGTAAATGGTCACATCCCGGTATCATGAATCTTATTTCTGTAACTTCAAATGCAGTCAAGTGACAAGATCATGGGAGGTAAATGCAGCATTTTCTCAGCCATGTTTCAAAGTTGTTCACTGTGGCTGCTGCAGTTTCATCCTAAAGCTGAAAGTGATCTCCGTGAGACTGCTGGAAAGGATATCCAGAGGCTGCAGTCTGCTCTCATGACTCACCCAAAGGGTCTCACCATCTTCAGTGAGCCCTGTGCTTGTGCAGGCTCTGGGATTATCCACAGAGGAGCTCACCATAAGCAGCAGAAATGTCACGAGCATAATTTTATTTAAAAAAACAAAATCATAATGCTCATGTGAGCAATCAGAGAGTATTTCTTTTATTAGAACTTGTATTGCTAAGAACATGCAAAGGTATTTCTGGCTAATGATTTATAGATTTCAGTAATAGTCCCTCATGTCATGTGAGAAATGAAGATGCCTGGATATTCACAGCCAGTTCCATCAGATGGATTTTTCAGGGAATTGATCTCTTCAACAAGAAAGGGAAAGTCACAATTGTTCCTGTGAATATCTTCTATAGTAAACCTTTGCAGACAATCATGAGATAAAAAGTACATGTTCATTTTTATTTTCAATTAATCTGGCCAATACATCTATTACAGAATTACAAAGTATTTCTGTACAAAATCTGTACATGTGTCTCACAGAGATCAACATTATACTTTCCCTTAAGACTAAAAATACCAAATCCAGTTTACTTTGCAATCATACTCAATTTTTAACTTATTTACCCAAGAATGAAGTTCTTCAACAGGTCGTAACAGATGTAAATGATCTCATGTTTTCATCCATCAATGACAAACATCACATGTTTAGTGGAACATTTTCATATCGCATCATGACTTGAATGTTCAATAACCCCGCTTCTTTTTTTCTTCTTTATCAAGAATAGCCTGTTTTAGACTCAATGCAGCATCTTCAAACTGGGGGTTTAACTCTAATACTTTCCTGAAATCTTTCATGGCTTCATCAAAGTCTCCTATCCCCCCCAAAAAAAGAAAAAGAAAGTAAAATTATCCTTCTGTAACCACTCGCACTCACAAACCAGAACTCAAGAACACCTCCTAATATTTTCACCGACAAAAAGTAGCAGCTACTTACTGGACCCACTACATTTGGATTCTCCACAGGCCCAAGGGGGAGTCAATGGGCTTCACATCATGAACCAGAATATGTATTTCTGAACCGCAAATGGACTTAAGGCTCAATTCAGCCAGTTTATTCCAAGAGGAGACAAAAGCCCCAAACCAATAATGAGGCTGCCTTAAAGCTGGCACACGGGCACAGAGCTTCCAGCTGGTGCCCATGGTCTGGCTCCATTCTCCAGTCCCTCAACCTCTACAACGGCCAAGCTCCAGCAAAAGGCCCAGGGCTGTCACTTTCTTATGGCATCATCAAAAACAGGGCAGGAAATTCCCCAGAGTGGCCGGCAGCCCACTGGAAGTTGAAAAGGCTGCACTCACTGCAGCTACAGCGGCTTGGGAGATGCTTTATCTCAGGTTTAATGGTAGTGTTTGGAACTGGCTTTATTTACCCCGAGAGCAAATTTTTCCACGAGTTAAACTGCACCCTTCCTCCCATTTCCCACGGAATAGCATGGTTTCGACTGACTCAGCAGCACACCTAGGAATAGAGGGGTGTAACTGCATACACGGGGCAGGCAGGAGCCGAAGGCGCTGTCACTGCCGAGAACGCGTGTCCCGCCTGTCCGGGAGCGATGCCCGCCCTTGTCCCCCCCGTGCCAGGGAGGTGTCCCCGCCCGTGACCCGGGGCCGCCCGGGTCGCGCTGCCCTGCTCCGCCCCGGCTCGTACCCAGCCGGTAGCGCACCAGCCCGCGGTTGTAGTAGGGCACCTCGAAGCCGGGCTGGCACTCGATGGCGGCCGTGAAGTCC
>WEIT01039890.1:111240-132862 GCA_013389985.1 Dryoscopus gambensis
GCCCCCTCTCTTCACAGCAGAAGAAACCCTCGGCCCCAGGGGTTATAAAATGGGGGGGACTCTTTGTCCCAAAAAGGAGCTTCTGGTACTTGGTAAAGCGTCATTGAATCCTGAGGGCAGTCTCAATCCATGGATGGTGGTGAGAGCACCAGACATGGAAGGACACTATGGTTTGCAAGAGAGACTCCTCTCTTCTTAAATGAACTGAGAATTGATTATTTGAGTATTGGTAACCGATCAGAAAATCCAAGGTTTTGTCTGATTGTGAAAGGGTGGAAGTTGGGAGGAGGAGGAATGTTTCTGAGAGTTTTCATGTTCCCTGTGTGTTTCTTTCCTTTAATGTAGTTTATTAAAGTTTTTTTCCTATTCCTAAGTCTGAGCCTGCTCTGCTCTGTTCCTGATCACATCTCACAGCAGTAAAAATATATTTTCATGGGGCACTGGCTTGTGTCCAGTGTCTAACCATGACACCCAATATTTTGTTTAAGCAGCAAAGCACTTAATTAATTTGGTCATACACAAAACCTGCTAAAACTCAAAATACAGAGAACAGCAGAAAATAATGATAGCATTATTGTATCATATCATATAAAAATACCCCCATCATATTAAAATAAACCCACCTCTCATGAACATGATCCAGATCAGGCCTTTTGTTATACTTTGGACTGTATCTTGTGAATATCTCTAGAGCAAGGTCTTCATACTGTTGCCTCTGCTCTGGCTTAAGAGTTTCCAAGGATTCTAGTTTAACAAAGGCTTTTGAACAAGTATCAAATTCTCTGTTTGCACATGCACAGAGTGCCAGAAGGGAATAGATTTCAACTGCAGGGATAATGTCTTCATAATCTCGCAAATGAAGAGCTAAAAAAATGACAAAAAGAAATCCAAGGAAATTATTGCACATCTGAGAAGTGTAAGCATCTGTATGAAATAGTTGCTACTAGTATACTAGTAGATGGTATTAATCCTACAAACTGGACAAAATGAACCACAGCTTTTTATTGACATGACTGTGAAGCATTGTGCTAAAAAAAAATTAAGGAGATTTGACTGGGAAATTGAAGTGTCTTCTTGAAACACTTTATTTTAGTTGGTTGGTTTGTTTTAAAAATATTAGAAGGATTTGAAATCTTCATTACTTGGACAAAGAACAAGGCACTATCTGTTTCTTAATTCCCACAGATTTTTATGAAGAACGTCTGATGTAAGTTCAGGTATGCCTTATAATTTAAGGAAAGAAACAAAACAATCAGTGGAATATCTATAGAGATTGACCAATTTACCAGGTAATATTTGGAAAGATTTGCATTTTCTTCAGCAAAGTCCTTTCTAGGTATTGTGACTGCAGCCATATTCAATTCACTGTATGGTTTTGGTTTAAATTCCATGGATCTATTAAGAACTGAAAAATGTGGCAGCTATAAATGAAGTTATGTGCCGTCTTTACAGGGTTGAAAATTAATTCTTACCTGTTTTAAGTGCTGCATCTACAGAACCTCTATAGAGCTGTTTTTGTGCAAGTATGAAAAAGTGGTAAGCCTCAGCTCCTCGCCAAGCATTGTCTGCAAAGCGATTCGTTGAAGAAAGAACATCTTCTTCCAGCAAACCAGCCAAAGCTGAAGCACTCTGAAAACAAACCAGTATCACAAGTAATTTTTATATGAAACAGATACAGCAGGAAAAGAGCTTTTCTATACTTGGTGATTACACCACTGTCCATGTTAAGTAGGAGAAATACAAATGGACCTACAGTGAGCGTTGTCAGGCCTTCTGTACAGAGCACAGGCACAACATATGGTGCAGATTTTCAAGGATAAATATCATATACGTGTGTATACAAATGTATTTTGTGCACATCTGCAGACTGGTTCAGTTTGGATTAATACTGCATTTCAACACCAGAGCTCTTAAAACTTTGTTTAAACTATTGCATTTGTGCATATGAAGATGAACTTGTGCGCAGAGAAAAAAAAAATTCTTACATTTGCTTCCCCCATATCTGGAGCCCTCTCTCTACTGAATTACAGGCAACATAGCTTAATCTAATCACAGATCACCCTTTGGGATCAATACTTACTCCTAAATGACATGAGAGTCTTGCAGGAAGAAAAACGTCTGGAGTTTCTTAGTATGGTTTTCATTGTTATAGTGAAAACATTAAGAAAAGCACATTAAACTTAAGAAGAAAAATATCTATTAATACATACTATTTAAATGTTTTAAAATAATACTTAAAACAGTATGTTGTCATGAGGGACTTGCTTTAAGGAAAGCTTTTTTCTTAGGAGGGAAAAGGGTTATTAAAAAACATTATAGGCTCCCATGAAGATGGCTTGTTTTATTCTGACTAGCTAGCAGCTACCAGAATTCAGAAAGGGAAAAAACAAAAAACCAGACACTACCTCTGAACTTTTCTCTTTAACTTTTCCCCTTTGTGCATTTTGCATTTGTTCATGACACTGTTCCATGAGTAAGGCTGATAGCACATAAAGCTTTTTAACTCGCAAAGGCTTCGTCCTTTTCTTTGACTCTTCATCTGCAATCTTAAAAAACAAAACAAAGGGATTTAATTCTCTTGGACAATTGCATGCTTGTACAAACCTAGGAAACCATGCCAAAAAATGATTTTGCCTTTAAATGTAATAATTTAGACTGCAAACACACTATAAATGAAAATGTCAAAGTGAAGTATGCACATTATTCTATATTTATTTAGCTAACATGTATATAAAGCCAGATTCTCAGGAAGGATAAATCAGTGTAACCATGGATAAGTCTATTGACCTAGTATAAAAATAAACTAAAAAATAGCAATTTTTAAACACATACATAGCTTTCAATAAGGTCTGGTGGTTTTCCCAGAAAAGAAGAATGGCTTTTGAAAGTAACATATATTATATATATACTGCTATAAATATTTGCTGTAAAAATTACATATCACTCCTACAGACTTTAAACTATAAAGAGAAATCTTTGCAGCCAAACCAAATCTAAGCAACATCTTAAAAGCACACCACAGCCGTTTCTAATTGAAGGAACTAATTGAAGAAATACCAAAATTTAACTTCTAGTTATTGACATTGTTTTTTGTCTAAAAAGGAGAGAAAAATAACTCCCATGACACCTAAAATAATGTGGACATTTCACCCCAGGCCCATCTACCCTTACCAGGCAATGCAGGGCATCAGGACCTTTTCTGAGGTGCAGTTCATCTCATACTGAAGCAAAAGTCTCAAAATAAATAGATGGCTCCTGTCCCCAAAGTCTCCACTACCTACCAAGGACACCCAGGGTAACTATTACACATAGAGATACCTGAACTCTGGGAGTTGGGTTCATCTTTGCACTATCGTGTATGATGGCATCTGCTTATTGCCTAGACATTGTTAAAACTAAAATAACCCCAAGAGAATAAAAGTAGCATGGAAGTAATAAGAGCTAGCAAAAAAACCCAAGTTATTTGACATAAAAATAAAACCTGTGATACCTTGAACATGAGCTTAGCAGCTTCAAAGAAATAATTGGCTTTACGGTAGAGTTCTATAGCATCAAGGATTTTATTCTTTTCCAGTAAATGACTTGCATATTTGGCTAACAAGGATCCAATCTCTTTCATATTGTGATTTTTAGCCAGCTCCACAGCTTTTTTCCACTAGAAATGAAAGGAGACAATTATTAACCTCATTTTTTCAAATACACTCTCAGAACAAACTGGTTATCCATGAACAGACTGCAACATTTGTGTACATTATTTCATCACCATTTTGAACCAGGCTACTATAAAATTAACGTAGAAAGCAAGAGAACACAAATTCTTACATCATTGCCAATCACATGATGCAGCAGGCTTGTGAAAAAAATGGCTGGACCTCTGTCCAAAACCACAGATAAAACAGTTGCTTCTGCTTTCATAAAAGCTTTGCAAAATCATTTCACTGCAGCTCATAGCTGGACATGTGGATTTCAACACTTAACCCAGACTCTCTAAAGCATGTCTGAAAGAGGACCTCAGCTCAGAAGCTTAAAGCACACAGTAACACTTAACTTATCCTTCTATACACCTCATTTTATCTGTGAATTTTCCTGATCTTCAATGGTTTGGCTACTGTGTTTGCTCCAGATGAAAAGTTTGGCAGGACTGAGAATCTTAACTGAATCTCACACCTAATAGCTCTTCAGATCCATAAACTAAGAAACTGTTCACATAAAGCCAGCCCTAGCCAGTCCTGCCATTCCCATCCATCAAGTTCCTCATAGCCATCCTCAGTTTTTCCCTTATTTGTGTTGACACAGACATTTGCACAGGTTAAGTAATACCAGGAAACAGCTCTAGTTACAAACAAGCAGATCAGTTTCCAGCTCAGCTTTTTCCAGTTACATCCTCATGCAGTCACAGATCCATTTGCATCTATGCAAAGAAGGAGGGGGATGTGGAAAATATACAGAACAGACATCTCTCTCTTCTCCAGTCTTCTCCCATTCCATCAGGAGGTAGCTGCAGTTGTCTGTATGCTGAGCATGCTGCCCACACACCCTCCATGTAGATCTGCACTGCCCCTCCAGTGGTCTAATCTCAACCTCAGACAACTGGCTTAAGCACCGAAGTATGAATTTTCCAGAAACTATGACAAATCATCTGACACTTAACAAGGATTTGTATTTAACTGGGCATCAGGATAGAAATCTCACTGTTAAACTGGTACTGCTAAAGCAGATTATCTCATTTTATTTTACCTGGTTGAGATGCACACAGGTATCCACGGCATCCTTTGGTCGATTACATTTCAGAAAGGCTGACACAGCTTGTTCACACATCCCCACTCTCACAAACATGTAAGCTATATCCTGCAAAAAGCATCAGCACTATGTTAAATTCACTTCCACATTTTTAGTACATTGTGCAGTAAGAGCAATACTCCTATTTGGTTAAGTCCAAGAGGGTGGGGAATGGGTTGTTTGCTTCATGGATCCTGTGAAGGCACCCTGCACTGTTGAAAATCTTTAGAACAGTGTGCTACTCTCTACTGCTTCTAAAGTCAAGAAAGCTATTACAATGAGATTAAAAGAAAATGCTATGTCTTGGTTTACTGAAAAAGGCATTAAAGGAGCATGTTTTGCATTTTTCAAGCATTTTGGATTAAATCAACCATGGCATAGTTTTAAATTAGCTATTATTTAGTAGGTAATTTCCTGTTACATATACACACCTATACCCAGTACACCTATCTAGCCTACACACCCTATCCCACCTACTTCCCCTCCTTTTAGAGTATTGTCAGTCAGGTCTTTCTGGGGAACTGGGACAATAAGGGAAAGGGAGAGTAATGGAATATGAAAACAACAGTAATACTAAAGATCAATACCACAGTAACACCATTGCACTTAAGTGAGTAGGTCATACACTGCATTCTTTCTCTCATTTTTAACCCTCCCAAGATGGGAAATTTTAAATAAATAGTTGGGTATAAGACAATGAAAAATAAAGATGGTTTTTTGCTTACAGGGAGCAATTTATGATTCTCTGGAAGTGAGTTAGCCAGGTTCTCCAGTCCTTGGTAGTCCTCTAGCATGTAGTAGCATTCAGCTAAACGTTCCTGGTTTTGTCCTTGGACATAGTACTGTACAGCATTTAACCTAATAAGACAAAAAAATGTGGTGGCTTCTAATGTTTTCTTGTAAAAACCAGAGATTTTTTAACTCTGTAAGCTTTGTGCACTTGTAAATTTAAAATCACATTATTTTAAATAGGTAACTTTCCTTGGAAAAGCTTTTGTAGCTAGAATTTCACTGTTTTTCCAAAATGCACTACAAATTTTAATTTTTACAGATCATTATATTCAAAGTGTAGCAATATTGGTTCTCTGACTAGCATAAGATTAGGAAGTCAAGGAATTATTAAAGCGAAATTCCCACATCTGCAGAGATCAGCAGATAATGGACAACTTACAACTAAACTTTCAGAAAAGAGCTTTACTGTTGTGCTTCCATATTTTAGAACACAAGCACCAAGACGTCCCAGACAATTCTCCAAAATTACCTAAGGCACCTAAAACGCAACTTTCAAAATCTAATCACAAGTTTTCAGCTGCATTGTGACAATACAGTTTTGGATAATGGCAATACATAGTGGAGCTGTGGAACTCTGTGACATGGGATTAGAAGGCAACAAGAAAAGTTCATTTTAAAAATTCCCTGCAAGTTATTAGCGATGAAGACATTGGCTCTGGCTCAGTAAGCAGCTGACTGCAAAATGTGTTTGGGAGAAATACCACTACAGGTGTGCATTGCCCGTAAAATCTTCCTTGGGTGCCCAGTTTGGGCAACAGTTGGAGACAGATCCAGGTCATAGAGAATTCTAGATCTTCTCAAATATTTGTGGGTTGAAGCTTTTAGAAAATTCACTGATGGTAAGTAGTTCTGTCCTACTTTTAAACCTACTTTGTTTTTTTAAATATTTCCTATATCACAACTGTATAGGTATTTCTCTTTTCTTCCCCTCTTTTGAAGCAGACAGACTTCCGGCAAAGCAGAGACTTTTATCACCTTCACCTTTTAGGTAGCTGATCAACACCTTTCTGTTTATTGTACCATGGAACCATGAAGGTCTGAACTAAATCTCATCACTCCAAAATTATCCAAGGTATTGCATTCTGTCTTTCCTGACATCTGTCCCTCCTCACAAATTAAGTCTTGTCATCAGTTTAATAATTTCCTTTGTAAATTCCTTACTACTGGTTCCTCTCCAGCACGTACCACTTCTGCCGGTCTGCGAAATAGTCTCCGATGGCGTTGTGTGCCTGCTCCAGGAGGGCGTCGTCCGAGTCCCCCGAGCCCGTTTTCAGCAGCTGCAGCACCCGGAACCAATCGCCCAGTTTGATGCGCAGCCCAATGGCAAGGTCTCTAAACAGAAAACAGCAGGGAAGAGTCACACAAAAAACAGGTAACAAAAATCTTGAGAAAAGCATCCAAAAGTATTTTCGTGTTGTTAACCTGCATTGCAGGTATCAGAGTGATCCCAGATAACTTGTTTACAATTCAAACACTATTCCATTAAAGCAAATACTCAAGAGAACTCACAGTTTATATCACACGTATGCACCTTCTTATCAGCCACACTCCTGTGTGAGGAGTTAAATGAGTGAGACAGTTGGGCTGATGTTACTTCAAGTTCCCTCTTACTCTGTTCTGTATCTTTCACTGCTGACCACCACAAGAGATGGCAGCAGCTGCAAAAGGCTAAAAGCAGAAGAAAGATGAGGGAAAAGGCCAAGAAGCAAGGCTAAATGGAGGCTAAAGCTGAGATGTAATAAAATGGATTTCAGAGACGTCTCTTCCAAATTCAGGGTGATTTTGGATAAAGGAGAAAGGACTCAGCAGTAGTTTCTCCTTTTTATTATTCATGCATACATATGACTCACTGTGTGTCTGTCTGGCATGTTTTTCCCACCAAATAGAATAATTCTATATTACCTCATATAAAAGTAAATCTGCAGGTGCATAGAAAATATGGAAAAATGGGAGAGACCTATGCACTTCTTTTAAAAATGCCCTCAACTTTCAAGTAAATTAAGGAAGGCACTAGTGAGTCAGTGAAGTCAGATAAGTAAGAGCATCTACCTAAAAACATTAAAATTTTATTTGAAAAATAGATCTATTTCGTTGTGATGTATGGTAAATCCTTATCAGGATTTTTCTAGGTGTGAAAGTTGTGTTTTCTAGGAGACACATAAGGTCATACAGAATTTCCATATTCTTGTAACTGGAGAATAGGATGCTCTGCTGTTAAGAAACCAGTAAACAAAAAGTAAGTTTTTAACTTCTGCAATTCTATGTCCAAATTTCTCTTCAGCCATGTGAAAATATGCCATATCTAAACTGGGTGTTGCAGTGTGACTGAAGTGCTCAGGAGGCAGCCCACATCCCCAGACCTGCAAACTGCCATCAACTAATTAACAACATGCAAGGAAGTTTTCATTACCAGGCTCTATTGGGCATCTCTCCCCAGCTCCTGCTTTCTCCCCTGCCCTGCCACGCTATCCCCCTTACTTTCATTCCTACAGAATGAAATAATAACTAATTTTTTTCTCCACAATTCCCTACTTTTTTTCATGGTTCAATTAGTCAAAGCTTAAAAATTTCACATGTGCATAAGTGATTCATGTTTCTCCATGTTTGACCACCATCTACAGGCTACACTGCACAACTGCTGCTGCTGCTTTCTTGTTATCCTTTTTCAGTAGAGACAGTGCTCTAGCTAATTACTTAGTGTTAATTTATATTCCCAGCAATACTAAAATTTTGTTTTGTTTGTTTTCATTCCTGAGCAAAAATGACACTGATTGGTTTCAATGTTTCACAGTTTCATCCAGAGTCCTTCTGTCTCTCCAAAGATTACAGTTCATTAAAAACTCTGTTGTTTGTATATGTAATTGAGAAGAATGTGTACTTGGCTACTAGCGAAGAGCAACACCACATAAATTAAACATTATTTAAGATTGTTTGTATTTTTGGAATCCCAGTTGAAATACCAACAAAATACTTGTGAAAAAAACATCTATAAAACACAGCACCTAGAGCAGCCAAGGTTTTGTAAACAGTTTGGAATGCACTGGTTTACATACAGAACTGGTTATCTATGGATAAACCAAAATTCTCTCCATCTGATCCTTTTATGTCTTTGCAGAAACTGGTAAAGACTCTCCAGAGAAAACAGCCATTCCTGATTAAGGAATGCTTTCTTTTTCCCCAGACTTTTTTTCTTTGCTGCTGAGATGTTTACATGCAATTACCTTCTGTCCATATCCAGATACATTCTTTCAGCCTCTTCAAATCTGCTAAAATAGGCTGCCACTTCTGCTTGCTTCATGGACTCACTCTGCAGATTGCCCAGGCACTTCACAAACTTAATGCCTTGATAATCTTTGCAACGCACAAAAGCTTGTTCAGCTGTCTGCAGATCCAGCTTCTGAAGAGCAGCTTCAGCCAGGAGACGCCTGTGTCAGAAACAAACATAGCAGATGGAAAAGCAGCTATAGAGTAAATTAAATGAGGATACATTTAACTAGTAATTATATAAAGACATACAAGTTTTTGCAATTTATTGTTTATTAGCTAATCTTAATACAGTCATGTGTTTATTCCTAATACATTCTGTGATCTATCCAGTACTTGGTCAGGGAGAGATGTTCAAATAATTGCTAATATTCTTTTGTTCAGCTGTTCAAATCGACACTGGCTTGGGAGGAATGGGCAAGATTTGAGTGTTACACTTACGTGAAATGTGTTGCTGGTCTCAGAGCAGTTCCATTTATTTATTTCTCCCTATCCATTTGTCGAAACTTTAAGCCTTGATGGCAGCCTCAGTCTAAATACCTCCAACTACATTGGCCACGACAAATAAATTATCCTTCTGATCCATCTGGATGTTCCTTGTCCTGTTAGGACAGCAGTCTGCGAGACCAGGGAAAACCTTTGGAGAACCTTCTAACTGGTACTGCCCCATTGGTTAGTTCTGCAAATAAGGAATTCAGGCCAACCTGTGTGCATCAGGTGCTTGAATGAACTTCACAATTTTCTGCAAAAATAAGGCTATTTAAAATTTAGACTGGCTGATTGACATTGTGAAACAAAGTCAGTGCAGTAAGGCACTGACAAAACCACTAATATTATTGCTGTATTCAGTGATCCAAGCCATGCTTAGGCACTATCAGCTCTGTATTTTTGAATCAGTTTGAGAAGGTTGGTATCACTTAAACTCAAGTGCTCATCACTGACATCAAAGAAACCAATTGATCTGCTACACGTCACCCTGTTTGTTGCATTCTAGAAGCAAGGTCACTGTTTTGTTCTGATCTGGAATATACTGGCTTTATATCCAGTACTTCTAATCTATCTCTTCTTCGTGTGTTTTCCCTCATAATAAAAATAAAATTCATGGCAATTCTGGAGCAAGGTGAACAGAATTTTACATATATTTTGGGATTTTATGATAGAAAACTTTTACTGAGACACAGACTTGCAAAACCAATAGTCATTTTATATTAAGTGAACGGATGGTACTAGCAAAAAAATCATGAACAATTTCAAAGCTCCAAATATCTTCAGCTAGTTCAAGACATTAGCAAAACTGAAGACTCAAATAACATTTTACCCTACACACTCAAGCTAATAAAATTACAGTATTATTACAGAAATTTTCAATATGTAACTAGCAAATCCTGTTTTTCAAAATGAACATTCTGGAGACAAGGGCACAACTAGATAGAAAGGAATGTTTTTTGGGACAAACTTTTAAAGCAAGGTGTCTTGGCCAGTCTTTCAGCAACTCTAAATTCCTCTCTGAACCACCATAATTAACAGTGAGTGAACTCTTCAACTCCCTCAATGCAAGCTAACATCCAATGCTGCAAGAGATCATTTAGCTTCAAAATAGAGCCAAAATTACTAAAGAAAGGTACCGATAAGTTAACCATCCCTGTGGAGTTAAAGAGAATTAATACCATTCATCAAGAAACCTCTTATTCAAGTTTTCGGTTCTGCACTGACTTTTCATTAAATTACCTACTAAGGCCTTTACTCTTTCAGCCCTTACAAGTTAGGATATTAAACAGATTTCCAGAACTCCTGTTTTCACAGGTTTACTCTCACATGTTTGCTGTGCAGGCTTTTCAACTTTAGTTTAATAGCTGAGCCATGTATAGTTTAAGCATGCCAATATCTCTATTTTTCAGATTACTTCTGAGATGCCGCATGGGAACACAGCACATCCAGGCCTTCTCCTTTCTGTCCTTTCTATCCTTGACCTGTCCAAATGCTACAAGGTTACTCAAACTACTCTCATGCTATTACCATTCTGATGTGTTCCCTTTACTGGGTTTTAAGCTCTTTAATGTTCAATATCAAATATATAAATTTTAATTTTAATTTAACCAACTTGGTTAGCTTTCTGTCAGCTTTTCACTTCCTTTAAATTCCCTCCAAAACACAAGGAACACTGCATTTTGGGGCCCATACAGCACAGAGCAAAAAGGTGTCCTCAGCCTGCACCCTATACCCACTACCATGACACAGCACACCTGACATTCTAGGTACTCCAACATTCATCAAATCTTAAACGATTCTGTTTAGAATGTATACTGCTTTGGCTGGTTTTAGGAGGTTTTGTACTTTCATAGTAGATCTGTCTGAACAGGAAAGGAATAGAAAAGGACACAAATGTAAACAAACATGGCTTAGAGGAGATTTTACCAAAGTCTGGGATGTGGATTGTCTTCTATGAATTGGGAAGATTCCTCAATGCCAACTTTTTCAATCAGTGCTCGACTGTCTCGTAATGACCGAATCTCGAAATTGATGATGTAATCTTTGTTAGGATGTTCAGGATTCTAACATAATGGATAAAGAAATGTACTTTTATTCCTGGTGACCTTTATTTTCACCCAACAAAACAGGTATCTATCATTAAGACAGGCACCAACTTTTCCTACAAAATAAAATAAATTATACTGACCTTTAATATTTCATCCAGAAGAACAGATTTGATTTCTAAATCTTCAAAGTTGCAAATATATCCAGATGTTTGTATAGGTTCCTTGAAGTTAAGTAAGTTACATAGGAATCAACTTGTATTCTCTCCAATTAAATCCTAATCAAATCTGTTAAGTATACATATAGATTCACTCTTTTTCAAACTAGGATATAACTGCACTTCCAACAGGAAACAAATACTACAATCATTAACATTATTGACAATTCTGTAAACACAGACATCATTAAAAATCTTCATGTTTTCTGTAATTAAATTATGAGAATGAGATAAAGCAACACCTGCCAATATTTAGATTCAACTGAACTGTTTTACAAGTATCTCTACTAAAACTGCATTTATGTTTTCCAAAGCATACAAAAAAATACACTCCTGAAAATATCATACATTAAAGAAAAATATGACAGCATTTTTTATGTTTCTAGGACTGACCATTCATTTTACCTATTTGGTCCAAAACAACATTCCCACATAGGAGTTGATAAGATCCTGAGGTTTCCTAAAGCAAGTTTATATAAACAAACCCTTGCAGAACAGAATGGTAAGCACAAAAATAATACTATTCAAGAAAGAGCCATTAACTTATGAGTGAATTTTTTTAAATGAATAGTTTATGTATGTTGATATTTACCTCCGGATCCAAGTTTCTGAAAACATACATTCTTGTTTTCTCCATCACTGCAAACAAATCTGGGTTGTCCTTGGCCCATTTCATATCCCAGATGTCCCTGCGTTCCAGTTTCAGCTGCTCACCTGCCTCTTGCTGCCCCGTGCTGTCTGCAGCCCGCGTGTCCAGGTCCAGGAAAGTCAGAACCCCTGAAAGGTCTATGATAGCAAGGCGACTACAGAAAAACAGAGAAAAAATAAGGCACCTAATTAACACTACTCAAGGCTGTAACCCTGAAAGAGTTTTCTAACCCGGCACAGTATAATTCTATAGATCCATGAGATGCTGTCATATGCCAGAACTAGCACAGATCCATGTGATTTTTATTTATCTGCACAGCAGACATGGAAAGATGTTCTTCATCTGCTCACACAGGATCTGGCCCTGCAAAGGTTCTGAAGTAAGCCCATTTTTATATCATATACCAAGTTGAATAAATTACAGGTTCTGTCCCTCGCCAAACTTTTCTTGACAAAGACTAAAATGTGAAGCTGAACAGAACTGGTTTTCCTCATTTACTAGGAGGCAATGAAGCAGATTATTAAATCAAAAAGTCAGTGTGGTGATGCAGATTGTTAATCCCTAAAATGGGATTTCTTGTGTTTCTACAAAGGGTATTCTTCACTTTTTTTCAAAGCAACATGAAGTATAATCCAATTAATCTTTGAAGTAATTTAAAATAAAATTATACAATAATTTATACAATGATTTACAAAATTTACAAAAATTTACAAAATAATTTACAAAAATTATACAATAAAAAAATAAAAAATACAATTTCTAAAAGGCTACATTTGAAAATTTACAGTTGTGTAGGTCTTCAGTGAGTCATAGTAACCTGTATTTAGTACAAGGCCATTTTAAAAGCATTTCTAAATATTGATAGGTCGACAGCCTTAATCCCTATTAAGATTTCAAAAGCAATTTGGAAAATTAACCTCAAAATGCTTATGGATCTGAGCTTATTTCCCTAGACCAAAGTCATTTAGGAAGAAAACAATGTGGGTTCAAAACAAAATGAATATGGCTCTGACTATATCACACTGACTTTTAAGTGAAACAATCTATTTTTGGGCTATACCTGAAGAGGCAAGAGATCTACACATGCATTATGAATTTTGTTTGAAATTATAAAGTTATTTTGAAGTGATTAAAATTGCCTTGCAAATTCTTGTGTATTTTTGTCTTTTCTGCCAACACTGTCATGCACTCTCTTGCAAAAAAAGAAGCTCTTAAGTAGAAAGCAACTTCAGTATTGGCACAGCTAAAGCTCAAGAGTAGCAGACTTACTAGAAGCATCACCACTAATTACAGCCTGTTACAATGGAAAATTAATTGGGATGAACAAAGTTTCCAGGCATTAGAAGGACACAGAAACAGAAGGAAGTCATAGAGATATAAAGTTTCAGGTTATGACATAATTTTATCAATTCATGTCATGATCAAAGGAAGGTTATGTTTGGTTCATCTAATAAAACAAAGGTATTTTCATGTGTATAGGGTATAAAACATAGGAGACCTTTACTAACAGTCTCTCAGAGCAATGACTTTACAGATGGAATTAATTAGTAATAAATAAATGGTTAAGCAACTATTAAGAACAACTAAAATTAATAAATAATTTATATTAAATTAAAATTAGTACATTATTATAGAATTGTGGATTTCATAGAATTAGTATTTTCACAAATTTTAGTGCTTCATTTTGAAATTGGATACCTGTTAGAAGCAGATCTGTAACTTACCTGGAGTTGCAGTTCAAAGACAGCTGATAGGCCCGACAGCCCAGGCTATAGCTCTGCACCACAGCCACACTAGGGAGGCTGTACCTCTGAAGAGTGCCAGATTCTCTGCCCTAGAGGAGAGCAATGCTGCCTTAGTGAGAGAATTTGTCCATCAGCAAACCCTTTTAAATGGTCTTATTTATATGCTGTTTTAGACAAAAGAGCTTTGGGATAAGTGGCAGAGCATGAGTGGAAAGAGAATGTTATCACCCTAAAAGTTCTGAATTCTGGTATTTAAACAAGATACTTTAAGATGCTACAATTGACAGACCTGCTTAAATCAGGGCGGTTAAAACAGTTACAGTCCACATACAGCCCAATTTCAGGAGCCATGAATCTCCAGACATGGTCACCAAAAAAAAAAAGGAGAAGTGTGAAAAGATCCTTGTCCCACGCTGGTAAATGCCCTCAAAGAGTACCATATGACAGCACCAGCCCAAGTCTGAAAGCTCTGCTCATGTGGGGCTGTCTGCATGCCAACAAGTCTCACCAGTTATTGCAAGACCAGAGCTAGATTTAAAAAGAAATGCTATAAAATACATTATATATATATAATAACCAAAATACCTGGTTATTCACAGGCTTGAGTAACAGGAAACAAATCTAAGTACCAATGTGGTTTATCTTTATACTGCTGAATGAAACACCCATTCCCTGTGTCAAGATACCATCAGGCCAACAGGCTGAAAGGAGTCTGACATCCCTGGACTGAAATGATCACTGCCACTATTTTCTCGTGGTGCTTCTGTAAAGTGAACAATATATCCAACTTGGTTTGTCTACTGTTCAACTCTTATGCTGAAATAAGTCAATATTAAATTTTAAAGGAGTGCAAATTTTATTCCTTCTTTTTCTTTTTTTTCCCCCCAAAGCCATCCCTAAGATCCTCAGCATAAATCACCATCTTAGACTTTTTCACATGTGTATACCCTATAGACTAAGAAGCAGATTAGTTCAGAAGTGTTAAAAAATTGAACCACTATAATATGCATTCAGCTTCAGCACATTTATCCAGATCTGGTCTCAAAGGCATTTCCTCGCATTCCTTTCTTTTTAACAAGAGTCACAGATTAATTATTGTCTGAAGTTCATTTTCTTATTCTTATCCTTCAAGGAGCAACAATTGCATAGTCACCTATTACCCATCATACTTTTCTTGTTCATGCTTTCTCCCATGACCCTCTGATTTTGTAAAATCTAGTCCAAGGATATAACAAAAAACCAAACAAAAATCCACACTGGAATCAGAACATGAGAAAACATCAAAATCTTTCTTGGAAGGTGGATAACAGGATGAAACAGTGTTCCTTCTCTCTCTCTTTGTCCTGTTCAGTTAGTTTTCTTTAAAGCCCACATGTAAATTTGTTCATCTAACGAGATCATTTTCCAGATCAGAACAAAAAAATGCACTGGCTCTTTGGCACGATTCAATACCTCACACATCTGTGTAATCCATAAGTGTATGAATGTGTATATAGTATAATACCATACATGATACCATTAATATGTAAATAGACAAACTTTGTCAATCTTTGTGTCTAGAACATACAGTCTCAAAGAGACTTCCCAAGACTCAGATTACAGAATTAAGTCCTGACTTAGACTTCATAAAATCCTATGTGTAAGTATTAACTCAGGCAACTAGTCTGTAATTAAGCTGTAAGTACTGAGTGTATTAGCCCTCCTAAGGAAAGAATCCAGGTTAACAGAAGAAACTGTTAAAGTTATCTTCAAGGAAGTTTAGAAAGACATTTTGTGAAAGTTCTAACTTCAGAAATCCTTTGAAATTATGACTGCTTATGAACACAGAGCAGAAGAATCTTATGCCTACAAGCACAAGAGGCAATTAGAAGTTGTTAATCGTGTAGCTTACCACAAGTAGTATCTTATCAGATGCTGTTATTGCACAAATTGGATCCATTGTTCCCTGAAAGTATACAAGTGGTATCAGTATCAGTTTTACTGCAAATTAGGAATGCCCTGCTAAAGAAAGAAGGCTTATTTAAATAAACAAGAATGTTGCTAAGTGTCCACATGAAAAGGGGTTATCAAACACTGTCAGCATACGGTATACAGATGGTTTATGGTATTAGTAGCCTTTGCTATGGGAACCATGACAGTAATATTAACAGCTTCCTTTCTTGTCCTGCCCATCCCTCCAGAAAAATAAGAAACCCAAAATGTAACAGGTGTTTAGCAGAAAACACAAGAAAGCAACAATCTCAGACTTGTGAGGGTTGGTAATTAATAATTTCAGGTATATTATTAAGGACAGCCAGCACTTGCACACACACCTGAAGTGAAAACAGCCAAAAATGTTAGAAAATATCACAAAGGATATTGAGTTTCAACAAGGTTATATTTTATTCAAGTAAGGGGAGCTGTCTCTGACCATGAAGACAGCAGGTGTCTACATGCTGTATCCCAGAATATACTTTTTCCACGTTCCCTGTACTTTGCTGTACATTTCCAGTAACACATAATAACACAGTAACAGCACCAACCAGAGGGAAGGAACCTAACACCTATGTACAAAAGGTAGAAGTAAAAGAAAGTTAAAGTACAACCACTTCTACTAAGGAAAATCACTGAAAATAAATAAATCAACACTAACTACTGCTCTTTCAAGCTACCAGTGACACCACAATAAACTAGTTCAAAACATCACTCACTTCAAAAGCTCTGCTGTAATCAAGGTGTCCATCTCCAGACCCTGAAGAGGTGTCATCAATATGATAGATCCTGTAGAGAAGAAAGTTAGAAGAAAAAGTGAGTCCAAAGAAAGGATCATCTTTGGTACCATATAGGTATGTCCCTGGAGAAGAAACCATTGTAATTGGAGAAGACAATAAAAGCTATGCCTGTTCTTATGTTCCAAAGCACCCCCTTTGATAAACCTGCTTTGTATTGATATAAAGATATGGCAATTGCTTTCACTTTCACAGCCCTGAATGGTCTATTCCCCTATGATCTGTAAGCTTTCATCCTGGAACAGTAAGTTCCTGCAAACCATCAACCACCCAGTTGTCTCTTTTCAAACATACACCATAATTACAAAAAGTTTCACCTTCAAATCCACAAAAACTTATATATTACTGTATTATTCAGCACTTACTCCTAATAAAGTAGCATTAGCAAAGATTTTAGAATGCTAAAATCACCACTAAAGCTGAATTACGACTATTTAAATTTTTCAATATTTTTATCAATTTATAATCTTGTCCAAGGCTAGAACATCCAGGTCCTACAACAATGTAAGTTATTACACCATGTACAAATAATTACTCATTATTAGGGATTTATGGTTACAGGAGATGGTAGATTTATAGAAAGATGATATAGTGTCTCTATGGAAGAACACACAAAATAACACAAAAGAAAGCCATAACAAAGTTGCAAGCTTGTGGAGGTGACATAAGAATTAATGCCACAAATGAGCACCTGGGAAGGAAATATTTTAGAAGCAAGACAATGTTGACTTTGGCTTGTTTGGTTTGAGAGGATAAAAGTCCATACAGGATTAGTCGTCAAAGCCACAATCAGACACAAGTGTATTAGAGAAGAGCCAGCTGGACAGACTATATTCTTACAGGCAATGACAGACGACAAGCAGTTAGAGTTGTCACAGGGAACAGAGCTGCTTGGAAACTAAGAGCATGGAGGAGAAACAGGAGAGGGGCAAAAAGGTATCAAGACACACAGCTCCATAAGGAAAGCATGCAGCAAGCAAATTGAGACACTGAACAGGAACTAATTCAAAAATGTCTAAGGGATTTGGATAACAAACACACAGTTATTATAAAAAACTAGTATTTCATCTTACAGGCCTACAAGTCAACAAACCTGATAAGAAAAATGAGAAGACAAGGGTTTGCATTTTAGACATGGCAGAATCCACCTTATCAATGACACGAGTGAAAAGGAAGAAAAATGACAAAGCCTGAAGACAAACCTTTCCCTGCCCTCTTTCCTGGTCCGTGCCAGCTGATTGATTTCCATGGCTGTGAGCTTCTTGGCCACCCGATACTGCCAGACGTAAAACGCTTCCCTGGAAGCCGCGATCACGTGCGTTTTGGTCATTGTGACAAACAGTGGCTCTGTTACAAAACCGAAGAGTTGCAAAATTAGAGCAGCAAGCATTGGAGTAGATGCTAATTCGTAAATTTTTTCCAAGATGGATGAAAGCATATGCCCATACATTAAAAGCAAAAAAAAACAACCAAAAAATCCACCCACACACAACCTAACAGCAGCTTTCATTAGCTGGTAACAAGTTACACAGAGGCCTTGGGGCCTTGTCCAGAAGAACAGAGAAATTCTTTAAAAGTTCTGATTTTACCGTTAACACTTTTCTCCCTACTATTTCAGCAAATCTTCATGCGCTGATGCAGAAAACATCAAATACATATAGACAAACTTTCAGGTTAATGACCAGTTAGTTTAGGAATATCTTGAATCTCCTTAACAAGATCTATTAAATACTTCTATATCTGACATATTTAAGGCTATTCAAAAGTTGAGAAACTAGAAGAAGTTCTTCTTATTAAAATCAGTTCATAAATTTTAAGTTAGACAAGATCTAGAAATGCTGTTTGTACCTTAGTTAACAGCTGGGCCAAATATCAATTCTTTATCTGAATGGCAACAAATTAAATATTTAGCAGACTCTACACTTGGTCTTACTTTATTAATCAAAAAATCACGGTGTAGGAATGCAGAATATTTTCTTTACTTCAACCCTAACCCCACTTAGAATATGTGCAAAAACTGAGTATCTCATTCCTGCTGTCCATGCTCAGAAAAAAAAAACACACCAAAANAAAAAAACAACCAAAAAAAAAAAAAAACAACCACACACACACACACACACAAAAACAGTGAAGGCATAGAAAAATGAAAAAACCTAGTATGCAAGTCACCCAATGTCTTTCAGTTCTCCAAGTAAATCATTATGATACCAAAAAAAACCCCAGATAAATTCAGAAGACTTGTGTAAACCAGCCTGGTAGTGGAACACTGAGTCACACAGATAACATGATGTGAACACAAAATAGAATTATTTTACAGTGAATCTCTTTTGGTTTTTTTCCCCTCTGTATTTTAGCACAGAACAGAACTCTGGAGGGAGCTATAAGCCTGCCACATAGAAGAGCAGTGCTACAAGAGACAGATGGGGGAAGATTGGTTGAACAGATTTCATTTCTTTGAAACCAAGAGGATTATATAAGCTACCTGATGGCTGCAGAATACTTTTTAGTAAAAATGTCAGTACTGGGTAAGAAGGCTTAGTGATGATGCTTAACATGTGAGCAGCACAGTTGTTTACATTATATGCAACTCAGTGTATTTCATGTACTTATAACACATTCATTTCAATAATTAGTCACATCCAAACTGATACAGTCCCCTGTTTCATCAAAAACATTAATAAATTCTATGTATTTACTCTGTTCTTTTATTAACTTCCAGCTTACTTCCAGTATGTGCCATACTTCCAGTATGTGCCATAACAATCAATGCTTTTATCCTTTAAAAATGAAACATGAGCATTTCCTGACCTGTGAGGGAATAAGGTTTGCTCAAAGCACATTTTTGTACTAAGCCTCATATTTGGACTCGAATTAGTCAATATTTGAGTACTTGTGGGCCAAGACAATGTTAAACCACATTGCCATACCCACATCTGAAAGCCATGGGCATTCCTCACACTCACCGGGTGACACCCCCTTTGACTTCCAGCTTCCACAGAGCCTAAACTTGCTCATTTGTGCACACCTTGAAATAGCCCAATCTGGGACAAAAGGTTGTTCACATAAGCTCTGTTGTGATCCACAAACAAGATGGCAAAACATCCATGCTTTATCCAGGGGAATTAGGCATTTTATGAGCATGCCTAAGACTAAACTGTTACTGCCAAAAAGCACACACACACCAACCCCTGACACATTTTCCGGACACTTCTTTCATATCAGCTTTAGCAGCAGCTGGACAACAGAGTAAGTTGGATCAGTTCATTCATCTAATTGACGTCAAAATTAAATAAATAAAAGATTATATTAAGTTGGATTAAAGAGAAAATCACAAATGCTGGAGCAGGCAGGAATAAGCAGCCAGCATGGAGGGCAGGGCCTTCCCTTCTTTGCAACAGGAGGCTCAGCAATGACTGGATTTGAGCCAAACGCGAAATCACAGGGCACAACACACAGACACAATCATCAGCATCAGATCCATTCAAAGCCACATCTGGAAGAGCAGCATCTCTGTGTGGGAACTGATGCTTGTACGAAATTGCCTGTATAACTTCAACAATTGCATAAAAGTAGGACACATGGCATTTTTGCTAGAAATGCTTTAGCATTGTATTTGGTCAGCCCTGGAGTGATCTTGGACTGGCTGATCCTTGTCGGTCCCCACCAACTGAAAGTATTCCATTCCACCTTCTCACCTCAGAGCCTTCCACACTGGGCTATGCTCTGCTCCTAAAATGTTTTCCTTCTTGACTGCATAACAGCATAAATTCAACATGAGGGAAGGATGTGCCAGCCACTCCAAGTTTGGGCTGTTGCTGGGGCAGAGAAGGAAGGAATGGGATTTGTCATTTCGTAGGAAAGACAATATACTCATTTCAGTCCCTTCAGGCTGAGGAAGATCTAGAATCCCTTTCCAGGCAGCTGGTTTAATTACCTAAGTTTCCTTCAGTGTAGGGAAATACCATCTTATACAGCAACATTGATTTACCAGCAGGTGCTGCTCACCTGAGCCTCCTGTTAAGCAGATAGAAATGCGAGCGCCTAAAGTCTGAAGGAGGCAAGAGATTTGGACACTCCTCAGCATTTCCCCTGCACAGCAGCTTTCCATGCTCAACATGTAACTTCTGAAACTGTTTAGTTCTTCCTGCTGATTTTGCAGATACCCAACTTCAGTATTAATGTCTTAATACTTAATATTCAGACATTAAAAATATGTAGGGAAAACATTTAAACAGGTGCTTTACTTTTCAGTGACCAAATACTGAAAAGGACTAAACAAACCATCCCCATCAAAACAACTCCAACATGTGAAACAACTGCCCTTTAAATTCTCTCTGGCCCTCCTTTCTCTTCTCACCTCATTTCTCTTCACTATTCCTTCATAATGCCTCCTCCCTGAAGGAAATAAACTTTCTTTCCTGCGTATCCAGGAATCTTGAATAACCTACAATGTCTGTATTTCATCCACACACACTCCATCTCACTTGAAAACTGTTAGAAAACACCTGCTTCAACGTCTAATCTTCTTGTAAAAATAGTAGACAGAAAACAAACAGTGCATGACTACATTACTTCATCATATGAAAAGGCTGAGACGCTTTTTAGTCTATGAGATAGGATACAGAAACACAAGAAAGACAAGTAATCCCACCTAAATCTGATGGAAAGGAAGCAATCTGACAGACAATACTAAACTGTTGTTTTCATACAAGTCTTTTACAGGCTGTTCCTGAGAAACTGGAATGAACTTAGTCTAATCAATAAATCTACCTAATTTTAGAGCTTGATTCAAAAATCTCTACAAGTGTTGGCTCACAAATGGAAGAAAATGTCAGGCAACAGCAGGGACAACTGAACATGTTGGGACATGTGG
>WEIT01039898.1:7640-20769 GCA_013389985.1 Dryoscopus gambensis
GGGCCGGGGAGCCCTGAGATCGTGGGAGCCCCTGCAGGGAGCGACCGGGCTGGCACTGACCCCGAAGGTCGGTGGGGATGGCACGGAAAGAGCCCCGAGCAGGGTCCCGGCACTGGGGTACAGAGCGGCGTCCTGGGGCTAAGCAGCCCAGAGCGGGGTTCCAGTGATGGGGGAACAGAGCAGTGCCCTGGTGCAGAGGATACAGAGCAGGTTCCTGGCACTGGGGCGATAGAGCAGGGTCCTGCTGCAAGGGGTACAGAGAAGATTCTTGGCACTGGGGGTACAAAGTAGAGTCCCAGGGCTGAGGCAGCCCAGAGTGGGATGCTGGTGCTAGGGGTATGTAAGAGGGCCCCAGCACTGGCGGTGCAGAGTCCAAAGAGGAATCGTGCCCATAGCTCCTGTCTGTGGCTGCTGTGAAAGCCCAGGGTGCAGGGAGCAAAACCGGCTGAAATTATGTCATCAGCAGAATCCAGACTTGATCCGTTTTGTCCTGGCACCAGCAGCTTGTCCCAAGCAAAACACCAGGGAAGTGCTGTCCAGTGAATACCACCAGGGAAGGAGTGTCCCAAGGTCACAGTCCTTGTCCTGAATCCAGACTTTTCACCAAGAAATAACGTTCCAGAGACAAGGGATCCAGACATGCTGGCCAGAAGGACTTGGCACATTGGGATGGCCATGGACACCCGCTGCTCCTGTGCAGGCCTCCTGAGTCCAGAGAGCTTTGGCACCAGAGGGAGATCCCCCCTGGCAGCTAGGCTGGGCTGGGGGTCCCAGGGCAGGGAGGAAGCAGGAGGAATGGGAATGAGGAGGTACCTGTGGAAGAAGAGACAAGCAGGATGAGACTCAGGGGAGGATGGAGAGGTGTGGTGGGACAGAATGGGAAATGCAGGGGACAGGAGCAGGTGTGTGGCACCGGGCTGTGACACTGGGGAAGGCTGGGCTGGCCCATGATGAGGGTGGGTGGCCGTGTGTAAGGAGGGTGTACAGCTGCTCCACTGTCCCACACAGGGACAGGGAAGGGTGGGGTGCTGGGAGGGTATTTCGAGGTTTCGTAATGCTGTGTCTTCTTCCTCACCTAGGAGAGCCCCACTTTCTGATGAGGAGTCTAAAACGAGCAGCTCCCAGCACTTGGGGTCTCAAGAGTTTTGTGTCAGCAGCAGCCTTTCCGAGGTGAGTTCTCTGCCTGCCCGGGTGGGTCCAAGAAGGCCATTCCCTGATGGAATAGGCCAAACAGGAGCATTTTCCCTAATGGATTCCATGGGCTCCTTCTGGAGAGGGATGCAGTGCGGCAAAGCCGTGCTCTCCATCGGGCAGAGCTGTTTGCTGCTTCTGGCTCTGTGTCCTGGGTGGGCAGATCCTTCCTGCCTCCCTGGGCGCCACCTGCACAGCTGCCAGGAACACCTTCTCCCTTCTTGCTGCAGGTGGAGCTCACAGCAGTCAGCGGTGGTGGCAGCAGTGCCCAGGGGCTGGACGCTGATGGCAAGGTGGAGGAAAAGCTTGGACCCAAACTGGAGGAGCAGCCACCTGATCCCAACCCAAACCTGGAGTGTGCGGGCAAGACTGTGACAGATGATGCGCTGGGCCCTCTGGCAGGTCAGGGGGATGGCAGAGGGCAGGAGCCAGCAACCCCCCGAGCTGTGGAGCAGGAGAGCAGTGGTGCTGACGCTGCCTGGACACCGGCGGATCCTCCCAGCGACAAGCAGGCCGACGCTGCCCCAGCCTGCTCCGTGGCCGCAGAGAGTGAGCCTGCTGGGAGCGAGAAAGCCCCCCCGAGCACTGCAGCACAAGGGCCAGGCGTGCTGGCAGAAGGGACGTTGTCTGTGGTTGTCTCCAGCTGCAACACCTCTGCCTCCACCCCCACCACCTTCACACTGAACAGGGTTTGCTTTCCGCCCTCTCAGGCCCCTGCTATGCAAAAGCTGCCCCTGTCCTTCCAAGCTGGGGCTGTGCTGAGCCCGAGCCAGTCACTGGTGTACATCCCCCCGCCCAGCTGCGGGCAGCCGCTCAGCGTGGCCACGCTCCCGGCCACCCTGGGGGTGTCCTCCACGCTCACCCTCCCCGTTCTGCCTTCCTACCTGCATGAGCGTTGCCTGCCGGGCATTATTGCTTCCCCAGAGCTGCGTTCCTACCCCTACACCTTCTCTGTCACCAGGCCCTTGGCTTCGGATGCCAAAGTGGTGTCTGTGGAGGTGAATCAGCTCAGCTGCCCCCCACCCTCGGGCGGAAGCAGTGCCCAGGCTGCGGCTGAGAGCGCTCCCCTGTCCAGCACCGGCCTGGCCCTGCCCTCCAGCCAGGCTCCGCCGGCAGCATCGGGTGGGAGCGCGGCTCCCTCCTCTGGCACCGCCGTGCAGGCCAGAGCCCCGGCAGCTTCCGAGCCACACGCGCCGGGGGCTGCCACTTCCCTGTCTCCTCTGAAGTCCCCTCCCCAGCTGGAGCGTGAGATGGTCTCATCCCCGGAGTGCAGTGAGATGCCTCTTGATCTCTCCTCCAAGTCCAACCGCCAGAAACTGCCCCCGCCCAGCCAGCGCAAGACGCCCCCCATGCCCATCCTCACCCCCGTGCACACGAGCGGCAAAGCGCTGCTCACCACCGTCCTCTCCAAGTCCCAGCGTGCGGCGCAGGCCACGGGCAGCAGCGTCACCTCGTGCCTCGGCACCACGCCGCCCTTGGTCATCTTTCCCGATTTCCTGCGCAACGGCGAGCAGGGCTCCTGGGTGAAGAACACCACGCTCATCAGCACCATTCCCGGCACTTACGTCGGCGTCGCCAACCCGGTGCCGGCCTCGCTGCTGCTCAGCAAGGACGCCGGCGTGAGCCTCAGCAGGGACCCGCGCCACCTGCCCAAGCAGGAGCCCATCTCCATCATCGACCAGGGCGAGCCCCGCGGCGCCGGCGTTCCCTGTGGGAAGAAAGCCAACCAGGTCAGCACGGAAGGACAGCAAGATCCTGCCAAGAGACTTCTTCATGGCAGAGTTGCTCCAGGAGCTCCTTTGTGTCAGTCCAAGGACATCGCCACCTGGAATCCCGTCCAGGGAAGTGTGTACCCGCGATGCCCCGTCAATGGAAAACCTTCCAATCCTCAGCTTCTGCCCCTGGGCTGGTCTCCTTACCATCAAACCCCGCTGCTTTCCATCGGCATCTCCACGGCAGGACAGCTGCCCCCGAACCAGAGCAGCCCCTGCAAGCCAGCCNATGCTGCGGCCAAGAGCAAGAGCTGCCGGGCCTTGCCCAAGCCCTATGAGGAGCCGGCCAACCCAGCCCCGCTGGAGGCAGGTCCAGCTCTCCAGACCAGCGCTTTGGATGGGAAAGGGGGGAAGGGGAAGCTGGACAGCGCTCCGAAGAGTCAGGAGGGCACTCAGCCAGAGGCTGACTCCGGTCAGGTGGGCAACGCACAGACTGAGGCTCCCCAGGGGAGCTGTAGCCTCAAACAGTCGGATGCAAAACCCAAAAACCAAGTGTTAGCGGCGTATTTGTCACATGACCTGCCGACGGCTGGGCAGCAAGGCCTGCGGATGGTGCCGGACGTGCCCACGGATGGCCAGCGCAAGGAGCCGGGCTGTGAGGGCTCCCAGGAGCCGCCGGCCACGGAGCCCCTCCCGTGTGTGCAGCAGGTGGATCTGTGCAGGGTCAAGAAGGAGCGAGTGGAGTGTGATGTGTCCTTTCCGTCGGTGACCTGCCTGCGGGCCGGGGCGGCTCCCCAGGCCTTCGCCGAGGCCAAGCTCAAAGGAACGGGGCAAATCAAGCAGGAGGGTGGCACACGCTGCAAGGCCAAGCGGCAGCATGACGGGGACACCCGGCAGAGCCACAAGAGACTGAAGTGCCAAGGCCAGGACGGCGAGGAGTCCCCAAGCAAGTCAGGAAGCCGGAGCGGGCATGGCCGGAAGGTGCATGGGATGGGCTGGGACCGCTGGGTCAGGGCAAAGGTGGGGCTGGGGGAGAGGAGGGGGCTCTCATGGGGGGACAGCTGAGGGCACAGGGCTTTCTACCTGTGCTGGGCATTGCCTGGCTGTGGGGGAATGTACCTGTGCTGCAGGTTGTCCAGGGCAAAAATATATCTGGAGTGCAAAAAAGCTGAAGGGGGCACCAGCATAACCAGTGGGGATGGAGTTTTGTCCTTCCTGTGCTGCTCCAGCTCAGTCAGTTGGAAGCTCCAGCTTCAGCCTGTGTCCTCCCCTCACAGTGGCAAAAACACCACGACAATCCACGTGAGCCTGGCAAGCAGGAGGGCCGGGAAGGCCGCGGCGGCCCGGGTGCCATCACGGATCACAACAGCCTCAGGGTAAAGCGCAAGCGTAGGAGGCCGGCGAAGACGGAGTGCCCATCCCCAGCTCACCGCGGAGACAGCCACGAGGAAGGTACTCTGGGAATGGCAGCGGGTCCCTGCGGGGTCAGGCTGCCCCAGGGGCCACACGGCTGCTCCCCTGAAGCCAAATGGCCTCTGGGGCTGGGTTGGGATCCAAAATAGAGCTGCAGCATGATCAGACTCCCAGAATGGAGGAGGTTGGGAGGGACCTTAAAGCTCATCTTGTTTCACCCTGCTGCCATGGGCAGGGGCACCTTCCACTAGACCAGGTTGCTCCTGGTCAAGCCTGGCCTTGGATGTTTCCAGGGATGGCACATCCCCCACCTCTCTGGAGAACCTCTGCCAGTGTTTTACCACCCTCCTTGTCAAAAACTTCTTCCCTATATCCAATCTAAACCAACTTCCTCTCGTTTAAAGCCGTCCCCCTTGTCCCATCACAGCAGCCCCTGCTGTGGTGACACTGCACTGCCCTTCCCACATCACGGGTCTGTGATCTGTTTTCCCAAGGCTCGGTTTTCCCCACAGGTTACTTGGAGAAGAAGCCCAAGAACAACTTCCGTGATTTCATTCCGGTGGTGCTGAGCAGCCGCACGCGCAGTCAGTCGGGTGAGTTGGTGCCGGGGCTCCCGGTGACAGTCCTGGTTGGACTGGGAGCATTCCCTTTGCACGTGGCCTTGTCCCTGCATTTTATCCTGCTTTGAGGCTTTGCCTTGTGCATCCTCTTGGCTTTTTTGTCAGCTAGAAATCCCACTTTTCTGCAGGAAGCATTGCCGGCTCCTCTGCTGGTGTGACGGGAGAGTGCGATGTGAGTGGTCAGGAGATTCTACCATTGCTGGAGGAGGATCAGGAAGAAGAGGAGGAGGAGGAAGAGGAGGAGGAGGAGGAGGAGACATCCTTGAAACATCGCAAGCTGCGCAAATCCCACAGGACCTCCCGCTGCCACAGCCGCAGGGACAGGGACAGGTCTGTGTCTGAGAGGAGCAGCTGTCACACGAGGAGGACCCGGGAGCTGCCCTGGAGAGCGGAGTCACCCAGGCAGCTGTGGGAGCCCAACGAGGAGGAGGAGGAGGAGGAGGAGGATGGCCACATCAAAAGGAAGAAAAGGAGACGGCAGAAAAGTCGCAAGTACCAGACAGGGGAATACCTGACTGAGCGGGAGGAGGAGCAAGTGGGATATCCCCACCGGAGGCGGAAATCCAAAGCAGGTACAGCCTGGGAAGGGGGTTCTGGCACTGAACTGGAGACCAGCATGGGAATTTTTTGTTTTGTTATGTGTGGAATTTCTGGGGGGATTTGGTTCTCGGGATTTTTTTTGTAATGGTGAAACTCCCTCACTTTTAATGACTTGGTGGCCGCAGCATGGGCTGCTTCAATTGATCAGCTCTTCTTTCAAAAACATTTACAGTAAATTCCAGAGCAGTAAACAGCAATTTATGTGGCTAATTAAACGCTGATCTTACCCTCGGATTAAGACAGAGGGCGTGGGAAAACGAGACTGGGACGAGGTAGCACATGGAATAAGGACAAGCAGGGCCCCTGGGAGCCGTGCTCAGCAGCCTGGGCTAACGCAGGGGGACGCGGAGCCATCCCCACCCAACTCGGCGGCTCTTGGCTTTGCCTTGCTTTGTGAGGGCGACTTGCAGACGTGCACCAGGGAGCACGAGGGCGAGAGGATTAGCACGGGTGGAGTGATGGGGGAAGCCCCTCTGTGGTTTGTAGGTGTGAGGAGGAGCACGCTGTGCCCGCCTTTGCCCACCTCTGTTCTGCCACTGCTCCTGCGCCTTCCCCTGCCACTGCCAGACCCTCCGTGAAACCCAAATCTGTGACGAGCATGTCCCTGAGGGCAGCGGTCCCTGTGGTCCCCTCTCCCTGTGAGGGACGGTCGGGGCTGTGGGGTCTGTCTGGCGGTGCGCGGTGCCTCGGTGCGTGCTGGCGCTTGGCTGTGGCTCGTAGCTGTGTCCAGGGTCACACAGGTGACCTCGGGGGCAAAGCTGTCCTGGGCAGCACCTCTGCATCCTTGGGCTGTGCTCTTGGAGGCCGCGAAGTGGACACGGCCCTGTTGCCTTGTGCCACTTGGGAGCTCAGACTGGCACTCCTCAGGAGAGGCGCGGGTGCTGCTGAGGTGCTGTGGGGAGCAGAGGTGGCTGCTGTGCTCCCAGCAGCTGCTCTCTGCTCCAGCACAGCGTTACACTATCCTGCAGTGTCTGGGAGCCTCTCAGACCAGGTACAAAGTTTCAAGGCAGCTTCCCGGTGTCCTGGCAACTCACGGGCGCTCTCAAGATGCCTCCAGTTCAGAACAGAGGCCTGGAAGGTGCTTTGACTGCAGCAGCATTCAGGAGGGTTTGCCCTGGGGCTGGATTTAGAATCATGGAATCCCAGAAAAGCTTGGTTCAGAAGAGACCTTAAAGCTCATCCAGTTCCACCCCCTGCCATGGGCAAGGGATACCTTCCACTATCCCAGGGCGTTCCAAGCCCTGTCCAACCTGGCCTTGGACACTTCCAGGGATCCAGGGGCAGCCACAGCTGCTCTGATTCCTGTGCAGCTCTCAGAGATGCGCAGTTTGTCTTGCCTGGTGGCAGAGGTCTGGGTGACCTTCGGTGTGGTACCTAGAGAAGCTCCTCATTCACATTTCTCCTTCAGATTGTCGGCACCGGAAGCAGAAGGAGTCTGGGAAGGGCAAAGGCACAGAGCTACAGCTGAGGAGCAGGCTATCCCCGTCCCCCCGCAAATCTCAAGGACGCACGGACTTTCGGAATGGCTTCTTCCTGGAGCACTCCGACAGCTCTCCTGCCCAAGAAGAGCTGGAGAAACCATCAGGAAAACGCAAATGTAAAACCAAACACCTGGCAGGGATCTGTGACGAGGGGAAGGTAAGGCTTGAACGGATGAGGGGAACACGTGAGGGTAGAAGAGGGAGAAGGGGACTCCCGTAAGTCATGGCCATATGTGCCAAGGAGTTGTATTCCTTTCTTTCCCAGGGGAAAGGCTGCTGCAACCAGCCCAAAACGTGCTCTCCCAAGAAGCCGCAGGACTTGTGGACACTTTGTAAGTCCCATCGGGGGGCCAGCCCGGGGAGCTCCCCCGAGTCGCCCCCAGCGCAGAACGTTCCTCCCGGAGCTCGGCGGCTGATTGTGAACAAGAACGCGGGGGAGACGCTCCTGCAGCGAGCAGCTCGCCTGGGCTACAAGGTGAGTCCCGCGCCCTCCCGCCTGCGCCCCACTGCCCCGCCCGGGCTGCTCGTCACGGCCGTGCTCTCGTTGGGCAGGACGTGGTGCTGTACTGCCTGCAGAAGAAGAGCAGCGACGTGAACCACCACGACAACGCGGGGTACACGGCGCTGCACGAGGCCTGCGCGCGCGGCTGGATCGACATCCTGCACATCCTGCTCCAGCACGGCGCCAACGTCAACTGCAGCGCCCAGGACGGCACCAGGTGAGCCGGGGGCACGCCCGGGGCAGTGCGGGGCAGGGAGCGGGGTGGGTTCTTCAGGCTGGTCATCACTAAATTGATCTTAACCCAAAGCAGAGCATTTCCTTAGCGAACTCCCGGCCCCTTTCTGCTGCTGCCCTTGCAGGCCTGTCCATGATGCCGTAGCGAATGACAACCTGGAAACCATGTGGCTTCTCCTTTCCTATGGTGCTGATCCCACTCTGGCCACGTACTCTGGGCAGACAGCAGTGAAGCTGGCCACCAGCGATGTGATGAAGCGCTTCCTCTGTGGTAGGTGCCAGGCCTGGGCTCACAGTGCTCCCGTCCTTCCCCTCTGGCAGTGTACAGGGCCACAATTGGGTGTCAAAGGTCTTGAGCAGAAACTGACTCAATCTTTAGCTCTGTGCTGTCACACAAGCATGTTTTTACCACCCAAACTTTAGCTGTAGAACTGTATCTGTTTCCTGTAAAAGATACAAGTCAGTTTTCAGTGTGCAAGGAGATGGCTGCACTGTGGTCACACAACTGAAGACAGTGCTCTGCTTCGAGACGCTGTTCCACAGTCCCTGGTTCTGCTGCCTAACCTAAGTGAACAGGTTTTTGTTGCCAAATAATGCTGCCTTCTATGCAAAAAGAACCCTGCCCAAATGCTGCTGCTGGCAGAAAGGGCCATTTTGGATCCCTATGGCTGCGTTCGGTGCCATTTGTGTACATGCAAGACGAGAGTTGTGGCTTCTCCACAGCAGCAAGGGAGGGACAGCCAGAGGTGGTTCCCAGACAGAGACAAGACAGAAAATCTCTGGTGTCGAAAAAACTGTTTGCCCGCTGCCTGTGTGAGCTCCTGCAGGCTCAACTACTCACACAGGTTTTGGGAGTGGTGATTTGGAGCCCAGGATTGCTCTAAGAATCTTTCTTTCCAAGCCACTTCACACTGTCTGTTGTTTTCCCTTTTCAGCTCCCATTTCCTGGCTGGGGTCCTGGGGTGAAGCCCACTCGTGAGCGGGGACACCCCTCCTGCAGCCGTGGTTCAGCTTCTGCTGTGATGCCCAAGTGGGAAAAGCAGCAGGGGCGAAGCAGCTCCCCCTGGATCTGTGGATATGCACACCGGGATGACGCTTTGAGCCATTAACCCTCTCGATCTCCCCTCTCTAGATTACCTGTCGGATCTGCAGGGCCGCAGCGACGGAGACCCTCGGACAGCCTGGGATTTCTACAGCAGCTCCGTGCTCGGTGAGTGCCGCGCGTGCTGGGCCGGTGGCAGCAGAGCAGGAGGTGATGCCACGTCAAACACATCGTTCCCTCGGGTTTGGCTGCATCCCTCCCTGCTCACGCTTCGGGCAGAGACCTTGCCATGCTGATACATGCTGCGAGTTGCTCCTGGAAGGGGCTTCTTTGGGAAGCTGAGTATGTGCATCCCTTCAAGCGCAGGACGGGGCTGCAGGTGCTGCTGGTGATTCCCGAGGGTCTTTGGTTGTCGATCCCAAGCGTGTCATTCTTGCAGCAGTTCTTGTTCCAATCTCCCTTTGCATCAGCTCCGCCAGCTGAAGCACTGTACGTCCCTCGGGATACAGGAGAAATCCCAGGCCCTGCTTGAGCTGTTCCTATTCTTTGAGGCAGGAATGCTGTCCACATTTTCCTTGAGGTCTGCAACTCTCTGGGGGCAGAAGGATAATGAAGGAAGCCAGGGTGTGGGATCTCCGAGGTGTGGAAAAGTCATCAGTGTCCTGCACTTGGTGCTGCTGGAGCTCCAGACACAAAGTCCCAGTCCGGGGTTTGTCTCCACCTGGGACAGGCATTGTTGTGCCTGATTGTGTCCCTCGGTGGTACAGAATGTTCCTGTCCTTGTCCCAGCCTTTGCACGGGCAGACGGACGGGACTGAGCTTTCAGGACAGACACTGGGCCCTATTTTTGCCACGTTAAATGCATTTAATTTTTTTTTTTTCTGGGTTGTTCAGGAAATCTGAGGTTTTTCAGTGATGGCATCTGAGCTTTGCCAGCAGCAGCACTGGATCAATAACCACGTCACTTATTTTTGTCCTATTCTACAGCAAGTTTTGACGATTCCAGCACTGTGTTTCTTAGAGAATTTTTTCCCTTGGCAGCACTAGGAAATAACTGTTTTTCCCCAAGACCCTGCCTGAGCCAGTGTCTCCTGTCATCTGTGTTGTTCCTCTGTTGGAATCCCACTCGTGCTGGGCGAGCAGCCGGGTGTGTGGAGCTTCCTTGTGCAGTACACCAGAAGATTTTCTTTCCTTCAGCCTTTTCTCTCATGCGTGGGGTTGAACTTTTGCATGATTGGTTTATTTGCTCAGGGGCACTGGCTGCTCTCTGTAGAATCTAAACTCTCTTACCTGGAAGTTTTTGGAGTTCTCCTGTGTTATCTGAGTGGGACAAAACCACTCTGCAAACCTAAGACTATTCACACCTCTTCATAATAAAAGCCAGGCAGCAAGCTTCTCTTCAACAGGAGCTTTTCAGATGGGTAAATAGGAAAATTACCTGGTATTAAATGGTTTTGGATCCAGCCTGCTGTTCTCCATCCCCTCTGGACACAGATCCTGCTGGAGCTCAGATGCCTTCTGGAACAGCCAGGCAAATTCTCTAAGTCATAGAATCATGGAATGGTTTGAGTTGGAAGGGACCTTAAAGACCATCTTATTCCACTCTTCTACCATGAGCAGGAACACCTTCCACTCTCCCAGGGTGCTCCAAGCCCCCTCCAACCTGGCCTTGGATGCTACCAGGGATGGGGCAGCCACAGCTTCTCTGGGCCCTGTGCCAGGGCCTCCCCACCCTCACAGGGAAGAACTTCTTCCATATATCCAGCTTAAATTTCCCCTCATGCTCGTAGCTTGGTTGGATTAGTCTCTGGTGGCACAGCCTTGCTGTCCTCACTGGGACGGGTGCTGGCTCCCCTGGGTCACCTGCTGGAGGTTCTGAGGGTGGGGTCTGGGTGGAGAAGCTCTCAAGGAGCAGAGCAGTTGCTGTGCCTTCCTTGGTAGGCCCTGTGCAGGCAAAGTCTTTCTATATCCACCTCCCGTCTCACTGTACCAGCCTCTTCCAGCCTGAGGAGGTCTGTGCTGACATGGGAGAGGGGCCAAGGTCATTTTGGAGAGTTTGGGGTGTACCAGTGGGGTGGCTCGTGGTGCAGGCTGTGCCCTGTCCCAGCTGTGGGACCAGAGCACACCTGAGCTTCCTGCCACAACTCGGGGTGTTCTTTCCTCCTCACGTGGTCAGGGAGCAATCCCTCTGTGCAGAGCAGCCCCACGTTTCTCTGGGACGAGGGGCGGGAGGGGAGCAGGAGGGGCGTGGTTCTCACATGGGAGCGTTGTGGGAAGGTGCCCGTGGGGCCGTGGCAGCGGCCGGGGAGTGCCAGCCCTGGCTGGTGTGTGACTGAGCAGTGCCAACCTCTGTCCTGTTGCAGAGGGGAAGGACACCATCGGCTGCGACCTGCTGCTCAACCCTCCAGGGAGCTCAGACCAGGAGGAAGAGGAGCAAGAAGCAGATAACTTCATGTTTGAGTTCTCAGACAAGCCGCTGCTTCCCAGCTACAACCTCCAAGTGTCCGTCTCCCGGGGGTGAGTACCTTTTCCTGGAGCACGGAGCAGGGCCACGGGTGGCTGCAGCCCCAGCGTGGGCGGCAGCACGTCGGTCGTTCTGGTGGGGTTAAGACCTGCTCGTGTATCTCACCTGGTTTTTTCATAGAATCATCACAGAATCCCAGAATGGTTTGGGTTGGAAGGGCCTTGCAGCTTATCCCATTCCACCCCTCTGCCGTGGGCAGGGACACCTCCCACTATCCCAGGCTGCTCCGAGCCCCCTCCAGCCTGGCCTTGGGCACTGCCAGGGATGGGGCAGCCACAGCTGCTCTGGGTGCTCTGGGTGCACAGCTGTGGCTGTGGCACAGGGGAAGCTGGGGAAACAGCACCTGGCTTGGCACAGCCTGGAATGTTCTTAGGGAGCAGGAAAGGCTCATCAGGGCTCCCCCCACCCTCTGTGGCCAGGCACATCCTGCTGCCCTGCGTGTCCCTGTGCCGTGCGTGTCCGGAAGCTCCCCTCTCTCATGCCTGTGGTCCTGCTCCTAGCCCCATTCCCCTTCAGCAGCAGCTCACACTGATGGCTCTGAGAACTGTTTTCCTTCCATTATGGCTAAATCAGTTCCAGCACTGGAACAACGTTCCCACCTGCACCCCTTGTGACACGGTGGCTGTTGCTGGGGCAGAAAGGTGACTTGGAAGAGGCAGCAACCAAAGCACCACTCTGCTTTTCAGCAAATTTCTGTGCCTGCCAGTGTTTGTCCATGCAGAGGGACACATGCAGCATGCCCTCCAGCAATAAACCACACCAGAAGCTCCATTTCCTGACCGTGTGGCTTATTCCTGGGGGGGTAGCTGCCAGGACCGTGTCGAAGGCAGGACTTTCACACCGCTGTCCCTGCCTGGCTGTTTTAAAAAGCTGTGACCTGCGAGGCTGTGATCAAGCCCCAGTCCGTGGGCTCCTGGGGGGCAGCAGCACATGGGGAACAGTGCCAGGGCCAGAGGGGAGGGCCAGCGTGCCAGGAGGCGGGGGGCAGGGGGTGGGCACGGTGCCTGCAGCCCCCTCCACCCCTGTAACCACCGCGCTCTTGCCATCCTCGCAGGCCCTGCAACTGGTTCCTGTTCTCTGATGTGCTCAAGCGGCTGAAGCTGTCCTCCCGCATATTCCAGGCCCGCTTCCCGCACTTCGAGGTGGCCACGCTGCCCCGGGCAGAGTTCCAGCGCCAGGTGTCCCTGAGCCAGGTGCTGGCGCAGGAGGAGGTGCCGGCGAGCCCCGAGCTGGCGCCGGGCACGGCAGAGACTGTGGAGCTGGTGCACTACGAGCCCGAGCTGCTGCAGCTGCTGGGCTCGGCCGTGGAGTACCAGGCCTGGAGCAGCTGACGGGGACAGGCCACTCCCGGCATCACGAGGCAATAATAAGGACCAAGGGGAAGCAGCTCTCTCAGCGCCAGCAGCAGGGACCCGAGTCTTTGAGCAGCCGCTCCTCCTCTCCTCAGGGTCTCGGCCAGCTGGGGAGGGAGGACCCTCGCCTCCAAGGACTTCCCGAGGTCCCTTGGCCACGAGCAGTGGCGGTCGCTGCCGCCGCCTCATCCGGCTCCGGTGGGTGATGGAACCCCCTCCACGGGGCTCAATGGGGCAGCGAGGGGTGGGAGCCGCCCCTCCCCACCGGACCCTACGGAACTGCGCCTCTCTGTTTGCCCTCCCCCTCCCGATGTCTTCCATAGTATTTATTTAATTAGTATTTAATTTGTAATGTTTTCTTTGTTTTTGCTGAGTCTGTATCACTGTGATGGTGAGCTCCGGGCTATGGGATGAGGCCGTCCCCCGCCCCTCTCCAGCGTGCCCCGAGGCCAGCCAGG
>WEIT01039898.1:55525-66845 GCA_013389985.1 Dryoscopus gambensis
GTGCGTGGGGCCATCCCGGCAGAGCTGCACTGCTCGGAGCCGCCGCGGGGTCGTGCCTGGCCCCGGCGGTTGCAGGGCGGTGGGGAGCGGCCCGTGCTGGCCCGCAGGGATGCTCAGGGTCCGCTCCCCCTCAGGATCGCCCCGGCGCTGCTGAGACAGGCGTCCTACGGCACCATCAAGATCGGGATCTACCAGAGCCTGAAGCGGCTCTTCGTGGATCGCATGGAAGGTCGGTGCTGGGCAGGGCACACGGGCACCTCCAGCTCCCCCACCCACGCTCTGGGCTGTGCGTTTTGCTCCTTCCTTGCTCTGTCCTCCCCACCCCAGGATTCCCACAGGATTGGGAGCAAGGATTGGTGTCAGTCCCGATGGGAACCTCGCTGTGCTCTGCACTGCCCGTGGTTCCCACCCAGACACCTCCCTCCAGCTGGGCTCCTTCCTTTCACGGAGCCGTGGGAGAATCACAGAACCATGGAGGCTGGAGAAGGCCTCCAGGACCATCGAGGCTCAGCTGTGCCCCATCCCCACCTTGTCCCCAGCCCAGAGCGCTCAGTGCCACCTCCAGGCCTTCCTTGGGCACCTCCAGGGATGGGGACTCCAAACCTCGCTGGGCAGCCCCTGCCAAGGCCTGACAGCCCTTTCCATGGAGAAATTCCTGCTGATGTCCAACCTGAACCTCTCCTGGCACAGCCTGAGGCTCTGTCCTCTCGTGCTATTGAGACTTTGCACCTCAGAACAAAAAAAAACCAAGGTGTCGTTCCTCGGGCTCATCTCTTTTTGGTTAGTCTCAGGGAGCCATCGCACTCCAGCTGTACAGCAGATGGGTAACAGGGATTGGAAGCTTCAGGATGAGTGTCTGCTGTCTTCTTTCTGGAGCCTTTGAGTCCTTGTGCTGGGATGCAGCGCTTAGAGCAACTCCCAGAATGGTTTGGGTTGGGAGGGACCTCAAAGTCCACGGGCAGGGACACCTCCCACTATCCCTGGTTGCTCCAAGCCCCATCCAGCCCGGCCTGGAACAGTTCCAGGGATGGGGCAGCCACAGCTTCCCTGGACAATCTCTGGATGGGAATTGTGCAGTCCAGCTCTGGAGCTTTGGCTGTGAAGGGGAGGCTCCACCAGTGCCCTTGAGCTGTGCCCTGTGCAGCTCCTGCCTGGGGAGTGGAGCAGCAGGAGTCTGGTGGGCGTTCCCTGAGGGAGCACCGAGGTCTGCAGGTGAGATTTTCATGCCTGCTGTGATAGGAGGGAATGTTGTACCACCATTCCAGCCTGGGAAGATGGGATGGGATGGGCGGGAGAAATGCAGCACACTGATGGTGTGAAGTGTCAGTGCTAACGATGGGTCAGGGGAGGTTCAGGTTGAGTATCAGGAAAGTTGTTTTCACCAGAGGGTGCTGGGCACTGCCCAGGCTCCCCAGGGAATGGTCCTGGCCCTGAGGCTGCCGGAGCTCCAGGGGCGTTTGGACAGCGCTGCCAGGGATGCCCAGGGTGGGATTTTGGGGTGTGTGTGCAGGACCAGGGGCTGGGCTGGATGATCCTTGTGGAACCCTTCCATCTCAGGAGATTCTGTGGCTCTGGAGGTCCTTCCAGGGCCGCTGTCCTGCTCCGGTACCGCCTGTCCCTGCCTGGTTCTGTGTGTCCAGGCCCCAGCTGCCCCTCGCTGTGAGCTCCGTGCCTGACCGTCTGTCTCCCTGCAGGCCTGGGGCAGCCTGGTGTCCTCTGGGAAGTGTCGTGGTCAGTACCAGCAACGGCCTGTGCCTTTGGCCAGTGTAACCATCATCCTAACACCGGGCCTGCAATCTCGGGCTGTTCCCTGGCACTAATCACATCTAACTCCCTGCCTGGTCTTGGTCCTCAGCTGGCTCCAGGTGTAGGCAAATCCAGTTGGGATCAGGGGAAACGCTGGGCTGTCCCTGCCATGAGAAATGTGTCTCTGGACACTGAAATCTCAGATAATTGTTCGCAATTTTCGCGTGTCCCAGGGTTTTCCTTCTCGTCAGTCAGACCCTCTGAGAGTGCATTGCTGAGTGTTTCAGCTGCCACCTTCTGTCCCTGGCGGGTGTGGGGACACACCTGTCACAGGTGTGGCACCTGCCCAGGCCCTGCCCCTGCAGCTTCGCCGTGTGATTTGAGAACTGAGCTGCTCTGCTCTCCCCAGCCCTTGTTCCCTCCTGCTGTGCCCCTTCCCGCGAGGGTCTGACCTTCTTTCCTTGGTTGCAGATGAAACGTTGCTCATCAATGTGATCTGTGGGGTGGTCTCGGGGGTCATCTCCTCTGCGCTGGCCAATCCCACAGACGTGCTGAAGGTAAGGGCTGCTCCTGGCTGGCTGTGGGACCTGTGGGAGGAGCAGCTCAGTGCTCCCTGAGCCACCAGTTCTGCTCATTTGGGGTTGTTTAGTGAACGGGGACCAAAGCCCAGAGTAATTAACAGATGTTTAAAACCACAGCTCTTAAAGATCACAGAATCCTGGAAAGGTCTGGGTTGGAAGGGACATGAAAATCCACCTCCTTCCACCTCCTACCACGGGCAGGGACACCTCCCACTGTCCCAGGTTGCTCCAAACCCTGTCCAGCTTGGCCTGGAGCACTTCCAGGGATGGAGCAGCCGCAGCTTCTCTGAGCAGCAGAGATCATGGCGTTGGTCCTGGTGCGGGTGGAGGCTGTTGTCCGGCCTGGGCCAGGCGAGCAGGTGGCAGCCAGCTGCTCCTGTCCCCTTGGCCCCTGTGCTGGCACTGCCCCAGGGACCTGCCTGTTATGTGGAGTGGGCAGAGCCCAGTGGGGACTGCCGGGGGCCCTGGGCTCAGGGTAGCCCTGCTCTGGGCAGACAGAGCCTGGAGAACTTCCCCACTCTTCTCCCTGTGTAGATCCCCCTTCTGGGACCGCTTTCAGGGCGGGAAGGCCTTGTCCCTCTGGTCCCTGTGCTCCCACCCTGCCGCTGTCCCTGCCCCGTGCCTGCTGCCAGCATTGTCCGTGTGGTTTGCAGGGGAGGGACGTGGGGAGCAGCACGTTCTGAGCTGCTCTGCTCCTTCTCCCGGGAGCTCCGTGGAGCTGCTGTCCCCGCCGTCCCCGCCCTCCAGGCAGGTGCTGGTGTCAGGACAGGTGTTTATGTCCTCCTGCTGACTCTCCCCTTCTTTCAGATCCGAATGCAGGCTCAGGGCAGCTTGTTCCAGGGCGGGATGATCGGCAGCTTCATCGACATCTACCAGCAGGAGGGTACCCGAGGCCTCTGGAGGGTGAGCACCGACTCCCGGCATCGCCCACCATTCCAGAACCAGTAAAAACCTCAGGGAAGCAGGTGTTCTCCTGCTGTTCTGTAGCAAGGAGCACCTGGAGCCTCTCCTGGCTCCTTAAACTGCTGCTCCTGTGGGGCAGAGTCTTTCCTGGTGTTGAAATTGGCGCAGGAGGTGAGGGGGCGACAGCGCTGCTCCCGTGTGCCGGTGGTGGCAGGAGGGAAGCAGCGTGGAGCTGACGCAGCTGGAATAACCCTGCCGCGGTGGGGACAGCCGCCGTGGCTGTGGGGCAAAGCTGGAAGCAGGTGGTGTGCCTGCGGGGAGGGCCCAGGGAGGATTGCCAGGAGCAGGCCCTGTGAGGAGCTGCGGGATGTGACCGTGTCCCCGCTCCACAGGGCGTTGTCCCCACGGCCCAGCGAGCTGCCATCGTGGTGGGGGTGGAGCTGCCGGTCTACGACATCACCAAGAAGCACCTGATCCTGTCAGGCCTCATGGGGGACACCATCTTCGCCCACTTCGTGTGAGTCCCTGCCGCGGGCCTGGGGGGTGTGTGCAGCAGAGGGGCCGGGTGGGACTGGGGAGGGACCAGTCAGTGCTGTGGAGCTGCAGGGAGCAGGGTTGGTGCTTCCAGGGGATCTGCTCTGTCAGCTGGAGCAGCTCGGAGGCAGCAGCAGCAGGTGTGGAACCATTGAGGTGGGGTGAGACCTCAAAGACCATCGAGTCCAGCCGTTCCCCCACCGCTGCTGAGGCCACCACTGATCCATCCCCGCATCCCAGAGAGACCTCCTGGGGGAAGGACCAGGCAGAAATCCTTCGGTGATGTGAAATGTCAGCTTGCTGTCGGCTGGCTGGTGACAGAAGTCACATCTGTGCCCTGGTATGAACCAGGCAGGGGATGCCCGTGTGTGGCTGCCTGGAACAATCCCTCAAAAGCTGCTCCAGTCCCTGCTGTAAGAGCCTTGAGAGAGGAACAGACACAAGGCTGACAGGACCCAGAACAGGTGCTGCACTCGGCCTGCTGTGGGCAGGGCTGGCACACAGCACCAAAGTCCTTTCTCACCTCCCTGTTCCCATTCCTCAGCTGCAGATGCTGCGGTGCTTCCGTTGGCTTTGGGGTGAGGAGCACTGGACCCTCCGTGGAGGGGGACGCTGGCAGCTCTGTGGTCCCTTCCGCTGCCTTTGCTCTTCCTCCCTCCTTCCCAAAGAGGCGTTTGCTCTGGTGGGAAGGATGTGCACTCCCAGGGGGTGCCTCCGGGTCTGTGCCACCTGGGCAGCACCTGGGACCCTCGCAGGGCTGCCGGTGCCCTGAGGAGCCAGCCATGGGCTCAGATGACGGTCTGGGTTGGCTCAGATGAGGGTCTGGATTAGCTGAGCTGAGCATTTCCCTGCCCTGAGCCCTCCAGGCGCCTGCGGTGGCCCAGGTCCTGCCGCTGCCCCTTTCCCAGGTAGGAGCAGGTAGTGCAGCTCATGTTCGTTTCCAAATGCCTCTGATAAATCCAGGGGAAGGTATTTAGTGCCTGTCTGAGCAGGAGTGGCCGTGCCCAGGGCTGCCCTGCCCTGATTTGGTGTGTGCAGTTCCAGCTTCACGTGCGGGCTGGCGGGGGCCATCGCCTCCAACCCCGTGGACGTGGTGCGGACGCGGATGATGAACCAGCGGGCGATCGTGGGCAGCACGGAGCTCTACAAGGGCACTCTGGATGGCCTCGTCAAGGTGAGGGGAGAGGTGGGCACGTCCCTGTCCTGGGGAGGCTGGCCAGGTGCCAGCACCACGCCGCTGGGAGCAGTGAGACCCTGCAGTGACACGGCGGCGTGGCGTCAGTGAGACAGGAGAGGGCCCAGAGTCGCTGCCCTGAGGCCACTGTCAGCCTGAGCACCCTCCCAGCCTCCCGGGACAGAATTTAGGCCATGATGCAGTTGGCTGGGTTCAGAGTGTTGCTTCACACACTCGCACGGGCCTGTCTGCTCCCTGCAGCAGCTGGAGTGCCACGCGTGGGGAGGTGGGCAGGGCACGGGCCTGCTGTGTCTCCTTATCCGCTTGTCTCTCCTCCCAGACGTGGAAGAGCGAGGGCTTCTTTGCACTCTACAAAGGCTTCTGGCCCAACTGGCTCCGTCTGGGTCCCTGGAACATCATCGTATCCTTCCCTGGGGCACGGGGAGAGCCCAGCTGGGAAGGGCAGGGCAGGGCAGGGCAGGGCTGACACCCCGATGGGGGGCACTGGGCACCCTCCTGGGCACCTCTGGTGGTTCCTGCGGAGCCTCTGGGGGCTTGGCCGACACCTTCCCTGGCCTGGGCTGCAGGAGGGTCCTGGGTCAGCTCCTGCTCGGGAGGGAGTCGTGGGGAACGTGCTGCTGCTGAGGCACGTGCTGGCCCCGACCATTCTGCGTGCTGAGACTGGGTGGGGAACTGAGTGTGAAGAGCTCCCGGTCTGGGCTTGGAGCCGCCTCCCTCTCGTGGCTGTCGGGGCAGGGCTGGGGTTGCTCTGGGTCCGTGTCCCTGCTCCTGGCAGCGCCTGTGCCCAGCTCTGTGCTGCCTGGACAAGGAGCCCCATGGGTGGGTTTAAGGAGCTCCCTGGAGGGGTGTCCAGCCCGGCTGAATGCTCTGCCCACCCTGCCAGGCAAACCCTCACATCTGTCCCAGTTCCTTGACGCTCCCTTCAGTTTTTTATCACGTACGAGCAGCTGAAGCGCCTCCCCTTCTGAGCTGCCTTCATCTCACCCGAGTCATCCTCGGGGCCGGCAGCTGGGCTGCGCTGCCGCCTCCCTCTTCATCCCCCCGTCCCCGTGTCGTGGTGTCTGGTACCCGAGGGCTGGGCTCTCCCCGGGGCGCGGTCCCCGAGCCGGAGCCGCCGGGGACGGGCGGGAGCCGCGCGTTCCCCGCCCGGAGGTGTCGGCGTGCCCGGGCCTGCAGGAATATCTTCTGTGAAGATCGGTGCATTCCAGGGGCCTCCGGGGCACCGTGGCTCGTGGTTGGCAGGTGTGGGTGTCCTCCCGTGCCCGCGGGGCGAGGCTGGGGCCCGGGAAGGTGCCATTGTCATGTTTCTTGCAGAACTGTAACTTCATTAAATTATTTATTGACCGGGCGGCTCGGGTTTGGGTCTGTGCTCCCTCACTGCAGGGGTGTCTGCCCTTGGAGGGCACAGAAGCTGGTTTTCACCACACCACAGACACCTTCATTCTCCGTGTATTTATATAAAAGCAATCTGTGGGATCCATTGCAGTAGAGGTGTTTCTAAACCCAGGTTTGTTAGTGTCAGAAAATGACCCTGCTGCCCTCTCAGCTCAGTTTTGCCAAACTTCAGTCCTTTAAATTCCTGCTTACGTTATTATTACTTACACTGTTTCTGCTTAGATCATTTGTAAGGCCAGGTGCTGTGCTTTAAAGGTGAGCTCAGCACTTGAAAATGGTGGCTCTGGTGCTGAGCAGGATATTTTGGCCATCTTCTTCTGGTTTTTGGTTATTTTTTTGTTTATGGCTATGGAAGAAAATGGTTTTATGTTCCTGCTCCCTTTCCTCTTCGTGGGGTGGCTTTGGTTTGGATGAAGGCCCCTTGTGACCCAGCAGCGTGTCCTGGCTGAGCCTGCTGCGAGCTGAGATCCTGTGCAAGCCACACAAGGAACGTTCAGCCAAATCCAGATGGGAACAGCGGGAGGGAGTCGGTGTCGCACAGCCAGAGCTGCCTGCGGGAGCTGCAGCTGGAGGGAGGGTGACTCCCCTGAGCTCTTGGGCTGAAATCCTGCCCCGAGCAGGGCTCTCTGCAGGGCCCAGCGGTGTGTGGGAGCACACCTGAGCGGTCTGTACCTGCTCCCCTGCACCCACAGGACGGCCCAGGGGTGGAACTGCGACACGGGAGGCTCCCTGGGAAGCAGTCGGCCCTCCCCAGGTGTTTAGGGTAGAAATGGGGGGCCCTGACCCGTGAAAGCTGGAAATGGCAGTAAAGCAGGGCAGGGAGGCACTGGCTCCAGCCTGTACCTGCTGTGCTGCCACTTCTCCCTTGTCCTTGATCTCGTTCCGGGGCTTAGGACCTGCTCCAGCACCAGGGAAAAGGCTCCCCAGGTGTCTCCCTGGGCAAGCAGAGGTGGAGGCTGTGTAAGGTCACCAGAACCCTTCCTGTGGCCACCTGCAGTGCAGGGCCCGGGTGTTCCCGGGGGAGCCGCAGCCAGCGCCCGCCGCTCCCGAGCGTGCTGCTCCGTCCCTCCCCGGCGCCCGCTCCCGCGCTCTCGGCCTCTCCCCGGGTTACTGTTTGACCGAGGGAGGCTCAGCCCTGCCCGTTTCCCGGCAGCTCTTGATTTTTCCAGCTCAGGAGGCAGAAGAGCCTTGTGACACTTGGTGCAGGGGCTGGGGCTGTCACTGCGGAGGTCAGCCCACCCCGCGAGGTGCGAGGGGTGCTGCGGGATTCTGGAGGGTGCAGAGGCTTTGCTTTCATGAATTTCTTTGTTACAAGTTACTCTTACTTGGGTAAATACACCCATGATTAGCAAAGCGAGCGTGTATAGAATCACTGTCTTTTACTGTTAGTGGCACTTCCGTAGATTTCACTGGAAGTATCACGGCAAAGTTGATTAAACTCTCCCAGGAGCGAGGTCAGCTGATGATGGATGAGGTCTCTCTGTGGATGTGACCTGGGTTGTGGAGCCAGCCTGGTGCTCCTGGGGATGCAAAGGGCTGTGCAGGGGGAGCTCTCGGACACAGAGAGACTCTTCTGGGCAGTAGCCAGTCACTTCTGCATGGATCCATGAGTGGGCAGAGGACACCAGCTCTTGGAGGGCCGTGGCTGCCTTCTGCCTGGATCCGAGGCCCCGCTGAAGGTTGTGGTGGTTTTTTGCCCTGCAGGTTCCAGCAATTCCTTGGTTTTGGCCTGCCCGAGGATGCCCTGGGCTCCCTGCTGTGCTTGCCCAGGGTTCCCGGCTGTCACTGCAGGTTTCCCAGGCTGGCAGATGTTTCTCCATCTGCATTTGAACACACGTCCCTTGTCAGTGCTTCTCCCCAGTGTAACCAGGTCACCTTCAGAGCTGCTGCTGCAGCAAGCTGTCGGTGCTGTTCCCTTGGTCCCAGCAGGAAGAAGCTGTCCCGGCTCTGGCAGTGACCCCCAGGACCCCCACGGGCTGTCCCGGACTTTGGGAACTCTCTGTGCTTGTCCCCATTCCCAGCCCCTGTGTCTGAGCAGGCACTGCTCTGCTCCAGCCCCTGGTGCCTGCTGGGGACGGCCACCGCCCCGTGTGCCACCGTGGCAGCTTCCTGCCCAGGTGCTCCCTGCTCACCCCCTGCTCCAGGGTTGTCTGGAAACGTGGCTGGAGGGGAGGGACCTCCGTGGGCACAGCGAGCCCAGCAGTCCCTTCTGCGGGCAGCTGCCGGCAGAGCTCTGCTTCCCTGAGAGACAGCCCAGCTCCCCGGACTCCGGCCGATCCCCGGGCTCCTGCTGCTCCCCGGAGAGCGAGGGGCCGCTCCCGCTGCCACGCTGCACCTGCTGAGAGGCCCCAGGTGAGCGATGCCCGAGGATCACGGCGGGGATGCGCCAGCCCTGTGCTCTGTCGCGCGGGAGGCGGCCACGGCCAGCTGGGCCCTGGGAGCCATCCTCGCGGGGCTGGCCTCGCTCATCATCGCTGCCAACGTGCTGGTGGCCATCGTCCTGCTCTGCCACATCCACAAGAGCGGCTCCAAGGGGCTCTGCTTTGTCCTCAACCTTGCCTTGGCGGATGCCATGGTTGGCTTCACAGTCATGGGCCTGGCCGTGGATGAGCTTTCCCAGCCCTTTCGTCCTTCCCAGAACTTTTGTGTCCTGAGAATGGCTTTCGTGACCTCTTCCTCTGCTGCCTCCATCCTGTCCCTGATCCTGGTTGCATGTGACAGGCACCTGGCCATCCGGAAGCCTTTCCACTATTTCCAGCTGGTGACGGGCCTGCGGGTCGGGATGTGCTTGCTGGGGCTCTGGCTGGTTGCTGCCATCGTCGGCTTCCTCCCGGTCCTCATCCCGCGCTTCCAGAAGGTCTCCAACCATTGGAAGTGTTCCTTCTTCAACGTTTTCCAGCCTTCCTACCTGCTCACCCTGTTCTGCCTCGGCTTCTTCCCCGGGCTCTTCCTCTTCCTCTACCTCTACTGTGACATGCTGAAAATCGCCTCGGTGCACGTGCAGCACATCCAGGAGGTGGAGCAGGCTGGGCTGGGGGGCGGCTGCCCCCAGCCCCGTGCCACCAGTGACATGAAGGCCATGCGCACGGTGGCCATGCTCATCGGGTGCTTCACCCTCTCCTGGCTGCCCTTCTTCATCGCCGCCGTCGTGCAGATGGTCTGCCCCGAGTGCTTCCCCTACAAAGTCATCGAGAACTTCCTCTGGCTGCTGGGGCTGGGCAACTCCCTCCTGAACCCACTGCTCTACTCCTACTGGCAGAAGGACGTGCAGCTCCAGCTGTCCCAGCTGGCTGCGGGTGTGAAGAGGAGGGTCCTGCTCCACCTGGGTGACGGCCGCTGTTTCCCTGGCAGAGACACCAAGGCTGTTCCTGCTGTGTCCTGCCTGGAGCTCTGGGACTGACTTGGTAAGGAGCGGCTGTCTCCGGCTTTCCAGCTCCCCTCCTGCACTGTGGCCATGAGCTTGGGGCCTGCTGGCCCTGAAGGAGATCACAGATGGGTGAGCTGTCAATTCTCAGACACCACCACGGCCGGATTCCAGCCTGCCCACTGCCCCACCACCCTCAGCACAGCCAGCTTGGCCCCAGCCCCGGTCTGGATGATCTTGAAGGTCTCTTTCAACCCCAGCTTGCAGGCTGCCCCTGCAGAGCCCCCGCTGGAGCAGCCTCGTGTCTCCCGGACCAAGCTCTCCCACTCGCTCCACAGGCAAAGCCCCTTTGCCCATCGCTGCCCGCCAGGGGTGCCCCCCTGCCCTCCCCTCTGTCCGCAGCCCTGGCTCCGTGGGCAGCAAACCCCCTGTGCCTGGGGCAGGTGTGGGCACAGGGAGGGCTCCGTCCCCTTGCCCCGGCAGCAGAGGCTGGCAGGGGTGTGAACATCCCCAGGCTGTCCCGGACCACAGGTGCTCCCACTCCCTTCCCAAACCCACCCCTCAGTGCTACCCACGGCTGTCCCCGCCTTGGGCCGTGCCCACACGAAGCACAGGTGAGGGGGGTGGGTTTGGGCACGGGGTCACAGAGGGCTCGGCAGTGGCCCTGCCCGTGCAGGGGCTGGTGTGACCCAGGGCGGGGGGCAGCCCCAGGGCGGGGGGCAGCCCCAGGGCAGGGGGCAGCCTGGGCACTGCTGGCACTGTTTACCCAGGCTGTAAAGGGAGTGAATGAGTAACTGGCTCAACCAGGAGAGGGAGGATCGGCTGCCTCAGATCCCCACGAAGGAGAGCTGCTGTGTCCCACCCAGGATTTGGGACTGGGAGGGTCCCTGCAGTCCCCATGGGAGCCCCCCTTCTGCCCTGGTGGCTAGATGGCTGCCCCTGCCAGAGGCTATGCTAATACTTAATTGCTTCTCATAAAATCATTTCATTTCATCCACACAGCAAGAAAACTTCCCTTAGAAGAGATTTATTTGCTAAAAATGTACCCTACCCTGAAAATGAGGGCGCTCTGCATGCAACAGCAGCTGTTCCCACCTCTGTCCTTGCCCTGCTAGCAGACACGAAAGCTCAGGGCTGTATCCACCCGCATCCAGAACTTGCCACGGAGCTGAGGCCTTCCCCATCCTAGAGAGAGAGGCAAAAACGACAGCATCTTTAAAAGACCCCAAACCAAGAGGCCCTCTGGGGCATCCCCCTCGGCCTGGGAAAGGCCTGGGAGCGGGTACCGCAGGGCAGACGCTGTTCCTGGCCGTGCCAGACGGACCGAGCCTGGGGGAAGGCTTTGTGGGCTCCTGTAGGCGGACCCAGCCTGGCTCAGCTCGGGGCCCAGCTCGGGGCTCAGCTCCGGGCCCAGCTCGGGGCTCAGCCCATCACCTCCCTGCACCGGGGATTTGCTGCCCACTCTCGCTGACGCCTGAGCTCTGCCGGCTGCGGCTTCGACCATCCTCATCCTCATTCCTTGTGAGGCCGTGTGTGCCCGCATCCCTCCCCGCGGAGAGCCCCTGCCCGTGTCCCGCTGCAGCCCGCGGTGACCGCGGCCCC
>WEIT01039898.1:67975-104944 GCA_013389985.1 Dryoscopus gambensis
GGACACCCGCGGGGCCCCGGGTCCGTCTGCGTGCTGGGGAGGCTGCGTGGGAAAGTTTATCCCGTGGGAGAAGTGTCTGGGCCGCTGTTTGGGTTCAGTGGTAGTTAAAATCACTTCAAAAAGAGCATTAAAATCACATCAGAAAGGGTGGAGAGAGGGAAGGTCTGGAGCCCCGGGAGAGGCTGAGGGAGCTGGGAAAGGGGCTCAGCCTGGAGCAAAGGGGGCTCGGGGGGACCTCGTGGCTCTGCAGAGCTCCCTGACGGGAGGGGCAGCCGTGGGTCGGGACCTTGTGCCGTGTCGTGTGTCCTCCAGGTGGGAGGAAAAGGCCTCAAGTCGCGCCGGGGTGGGTTCGGGTTAGGCATCAGTAACAATTGGTAACAATCTTTTCCCTGCCACAGCGCTCCGGCCTTGGGATAAATTGCCCAGGGAGGTGGTGGAGGCACCGTCTCTGGAGGCGTTCAAGAGGCGTTTGGGGATGTGTTTTAGGCGTTATTGTGGTGGTGCTGGTGCGTCTGGGTGATGTTGAAGGTCTCTTTCAACCCCAATGATCCTGTGACAGTGGCACAAGGAGAAATTGGTTGCCTATAAAGAAATTATTCTGATGCTCCAAGAGCGAGTGGTTTGCAAAGGGGGTGGGGGCCGGAGGTGGCAGCAGCTTCCCCGCGGGGTGGGGTGCAGCTGGCTGTGCCCCCCTCCCTCCCGAGGCTCCCACGTGTGTCTGGGCTGGGCTGGGCCCGTGGTGCCGCAGCAGATGGTCCGTGGGCAGCGCGGGGGGCTCTGGGGATGCTCGTGCCGGTGCCCGCAGCTGCCGTGGGCTGCAGCTCTCCCACAGCCCTGGACCATAACTCATGCGTGCACGTGCACCTGTTTGTCTGGTTCCTTGAGCGTTCATATCGAGCTGCTTTAGTTTATGTGCTTCTTACTCTCTCGTTTTCCTCGTGTTTTGGTGCTGTGCGCTGTCACCAGTAACGTCCATCCGGGTCAGGCTGCGCGGAGATGTTTTTGTTCTTTAGGGTCACGTACATCAATCCTCGGGTAAGCCCCTCGTTAGCCTGCACCATTCCTGCCTCCCCTGTAGCTACATTAATTGGCCGTTGTGTTTTTCCGTATTTTCCTGCAGAAAGTTGCAGCAGAGCCGTGAGACGGTGGCAAAGCAGGGAGGCGAGCTGGGTAGGAGTTTGTCCGTCCAGCTCGTGTTCCTTGTTACTCCAGCCGTACTCTTCCCTGTGCTGGAAGCCAAGTGGTTGGGTTCTCTGTTTCTTCAAGGCTTATTTGAGGAATTTTGAGGCTCTAATTAAAAAGCCCCTTGAGCTGAGTTGTTGAAAGCTGTGTGGGAGCTGGGGTAAGGTCAGGTTTCTGTGTTGAAGGTCATGTGTTTGGAGCTCGTAGCAGGGATGAGGCTCAATCACCGACTCATTTCAAAGATCAGGTGTTGCTGCTGAGGTATTCTGTATACCTTCCAAAGATGGTGTGAGATTTCTCCCTTAATCCCCAACTTTTCTGCTGACATTATTCCAGTTCCAGCGTGTCCATCCCGTCCGGCTGCTCCACTCTCAGCCAGCAGTTCCTCACGCTGGTGCTGGCTTTCCACGAGGCTCTCTTGCCCATCAGTCCAGGCTTTTGCACTGATTTTCTGATGATCCTGATTGCTGGCCCTGCAGTTTTCTGTGTGTGTTCCTTTTTTCTTCCCCCCCCCTTTTATTTCTTCTTCCCCCTTTTTTTTCTTCCCCAGTAGCTCTGTGTAGTTAGTCCTGCCTCCCTTTGCCCATCAGTTCTCTTCTCCTAGCTTTTCAAAAAGATATTTCTGAAAATAGGAGCTGTTGAGCATTGTTCTGAGGCGGCACGTGCTGGGTGTTGCTCTCCAGGAGTGCTGGGGGAGTCTGGAAGGACAGAAGGGGATGGGGCTGATGAGCTGCCTTCTCTGGGGCAGCTCACCCCCTGGACATCCCAGGGTTAGATGTGTGTGCAGAGGGAGGGTGGTTTGGCAGAGCCTTGTGGGCACCCTGAACACATGCCATGGAATATTTAATAACTTGGCGTGGGGGGCAAGGCAGGTTCCGCTGTTGGGAAGCACCGAGGGCTGTGCTGGGTCGCTGCTGGTGGCACACACACGTGTGCACACGTGCTGGTAAGGAATTTTTCCCTTTGTTTTGGGTTACAGCAGTGAGTGGAGAGCACAGCTCATACAGGACTTGGTTAACTCGCTATTTTTGCTGCTGTGGCTGTATTTTTGTGAACACTCTGCAGGCCCCTGACTGGGGTTGCTGACTGCTGCGTTCTCGGGTGCAAAGGAGAAAGGGGCTCTTTGTGTCTCTTGGTTTTACAGTGCCCTGCTAGAATAATTAGCTGCCTGAAATTAATATATTTCTTTCAAGTACAAGCTTCCAGAGTCAAGGAAAGCGAGCAGCCTGCCTCTTACCGTCGAGGATTACCAGGAATTAATCTTTCAGTGCAAAGGCCACTAATCTCGGGCATGCAAACAGGGTTTATTGAGCTGCGTGCCAGCGCTTAGAGCAGTGATGTATGAAATCCCTGGCAAATTCAGATGCTCTGGCTGTTAATTGCCTCCCCACCTGCTCATCCGCCTCCGTCCCCTGCATCCTGGGATCTGCCTACGGGTGTCAGTCACAGGAGACGGATGGTGACACATGGAGCCGCTCGGGCTCTCGCGCCCGGGCTGTCCCGCCTGCCCCGGGGCAGCGCTGCTGTCACTGGGTCCCAGCTTTCCTGTCGCGCCGGGAGCCGAGCGAGGGAGCTCAGCCCGGCGCTCGGATTTTCGAACCAAAAGCCGAGCTGGGAGCAGGGGGAGAGCTGGCTGAGCATCCTGCCATGTTCCTCGTGCAGTTCGCAGGTAACGCGGGGGGTTCTGGGGTTCCCTGCGCGGCTCCTGCTGCCCCGTAGGATTGTCTGGAGTTGACAGAAGTCACTGTTGAAATTGTGCTGCTCTCATCGATGTGCCTGGCCAGCTCCCTGCTCAGACTGATGGTTGTGAAGCCCTGCCAGTGATGGTTAAGCTGGGAGGGCACTAAAGGAAACGTGCACGAGCCCAGCAGTAGTTTTTGAGCCCGGGGATTAATTTCCGAAAGGAAATGATTGGGATCAAAACGTAACTTCAAAGGTTCGGTGTCCCTTTCCTCTCCCTTCCCTGCTGGTCTCTTTTCTCCTGTGTTCTAACCGATGGCTGCAGATGCACTTCGGTGTCTTCTCCAGTGCCTTTCTCGAGGGCTTAAAACCAGCACTGTGTAATCAGTGGCACAGTGTATCCCAGAATCCAGTGTATCCCCACAAACACAGGCACCCTGCTCAGGCCGAGCACTGCTTATTTCCTATATTTGCCATTGTTGGCAAAAGGTAAATCCATATTTATAGTAAAGCCTGTGTCAGCCCATTTCTGGAGTTCCCCTGGTGCTCAGTAAGAGAACTCTAATACGTGTTCAGAGGAGCCCAGGGGACCCCAAAATGTCACCTGAGGGGCTCAGAGGGACGTGGGGCACCCCAAAGTGTGACCCAGAGTAGTTGAGAGGGTTCCAGGACACCCTAAAATACGACCATACAAGCACCAGCCTGCACTGGCTTTTTGAGTGTATCACTGAAAGGCTTTTAGGTGTGTGCCAGTGTCAGAGTACCTGTTAATAGTTGTAATTTGAGTTTTGGGGCAGAGGTTTATGTTCTTGCTGTTTATTAACTGGTTGGATGGCAGGAGAACTGTTCCAGTGTCTGGGCAGAGTGAGGTTGCAGTCGGAGCGTGTGGCTCCAGAGCAGTGCCAGGCTTGTGGCAGAGCTCGTGCCACCACTTAGCTGAGTGTTCCTGAACCCAGCAGGGAACATTTCTCCCAAATCCCGAGGTGGCAGCCCTGTAGGTGCTGTGTTGTTTTAGGTGGTCCCAGGAGTGCTGCACAGGAGCTGCACAATCCCGTGTTTTGGTTGTGATTTCCACTGCTTCCAGCTCTTGGTAATGGGAATGATCTTAAAGCAGGCTTTTCAGTTCACCTCAGGGACTGTTTGGGGTTTATTTTTCCCCTGGTCATTAAGGCAAATGGCCAAGCTCTGTTAGCAGGATTGGAGAACCAAGTCCTGTCCCGGGCCTGGCACGGGAGCCAGCGAGGATGGATACTTGCCTTGATTTACGCCTGGAACATTGAGATCTTCGCTCTCCCTCCAGCCCCTTTCTGAAGCTGTACTGTGAAAGCTGCAGCCGTATTTAGCCCCAGCACAGACCTGGATTGATCCCAGCCCGGTGGAACGGGGGACTTTGCGTTGTCAGTGCTCTTAGGCCACTGGGGAGCTGTGCACTCTTCCACTGGGCACAGCTCAGCACCTACTTCCAGAGGGGAAAACCACCCACGGGGACCCGCTGTGCCGAGGGAGAGCCCCCTTTCAGAGTCGCCTTCTGCTCATCTTTCAGCATCCCCCCTTCTTTCCCTGATCTTTTTTTCTGCTGAGGAATCTTCTAGCCCAAGTTCTTATTTTTAAATGTTTAGTCACTGCATTATGGCAGTGCCTGATGTCTCACTCATAAAAACTGACTCTTCTGAAAATCCCTGGAGGTAGGAGTGGGGAGATGAAGGGCACACTGACACCTGTGCCACCTATGGCTCTGGAAGTGCTGACACTGATTCCGACACTTGCTGGAAACCCAAATTTCCTCCTCCCCCCTTACCTTCTGTGTAGCATTTTGCCACGAATGCAGAAATCTGATTTTGGCCTTTCCAGGCTGGCTCACCACAGGAATACTGAGCAAACCCCCTCCTGTGCTGGTCCCTTCCCTCCTGAGCAGAGCAGCTTGGAATGGCCAAGGACGCTTCGTTCTGGTTGGCACAAAGGACAGAGAGATGCTCCTGTTTGTGTCTCCTGGCTGTACTGGCTGAGCCTGTCAGCTTTCATCCTGCTCCGTGCCCAGGAGAGAGGATTTTCTGCAGCTTCAGCTTTCTTCTGAGCCCGTTCTCTGTATCCAGTGGGGTGTGGCTGGAGCTCCGGCTGTTCGCCGAGATGGCCGGAGAGGGGCAGGCGGGTATGGAAGTTGGCTGCTGTCCATGGCGTTTATCCTGTGTGGGGTGGCAAATCTGACATAATGAGGGGTTTCTTACTCCGGAGTGCGTTGGGAATCTTCTCTCTGGCTTGTTTTAATTTTTGGAGCAAACTCGGTGCTGCAAGAGAGCAGCAAGCAGGGTCCCTTTCTCACTGCTTCCATCGCCCGCTTTCCATACTGCCCTTTGCTTTCCTGGGGCGTGTGCTCTTCCTCCAGCCTGGTGAAGTGAGAGCAAAGCTTTGCCAAGGAGTTTTGCTCCCCCATGTTTGTTGTTAGGCTCTGGTGGATGGTGGCTGGTCCTGTTTTGGGGAGCCCTGAGGACAAGGCTCCTGTTCCAGGTCACACGGGTGCCTCCTCCCAGAGCCTCGCAGCTGATGGCTGCTTTGTTTCTGGCTGTCAGCTGGCCCTGGGGACACGCTGGGACCTTTCAGCATCCCAGCTCAAACTGGGGCTGGAAAGCCTTGGAGTGAGTGGCTGCCTGCCTGTGTTCCCCGGAGGGGTGGAAAGCAGTGGCCGGAGCAGTGTCCATTCAGGTGCTGGTCAGTGCCAGGTGTCTCCACAGCGTTGTCTTCAGCCAGAGCAGGGTGTCTGTCCGTCCTGGTGACACCAGTGTCCGGCTGTACTGCTGCTTCTCTCCGTCCTTCCCTATTCCCAAGGGTGGGGAAACTCTTGTTCAAGTTCAATTTTGCCTTTTCTATCACATGGGTAATATGAATGTAAGCTTAGAACTGCTCCTTTTCCTTTCTTATGCTGTCTTCCCCATGCACAACCTCTCTATTTTTAACCTACTGCATTCAGATTTGTTTTCCTGAGCCCTCATGACCTCCATGATATTTTGACTTTGGAATATTTAAGACCCAGCATTGTAGGCATCCTGCATAGCCGGGCGTGACTATTGTTGTTGCCAGCTGAATAGTCCTTGTTTTTTTGGCTGCTCCTTGCGTTCTCACCTTTCAGTGGCTCGGAGAGGAGCCCTGCAGGCTCCCTGTATCCCCTTGGCTATTTACAGCCAGACCCAGCAGCCACGTTTGTTAAGTTCTTGGAAGTGGAATCCTCTGGAGCAGAAATCACAGCGCTGCAGGGAGTCTGGAGGAAGGTTTGGTACAAATGCCTCGGCCCATCAGTGCCTTGGGATGGGATAATTGTCATTGTTGCTGCCCTGGGAGTTCTGCTGATTCCCCTGGGAGCACAGAGAACCTTAGAAATGTGGTTACTTGTATCACTTTATATGGGCCCACAAAAAAGATTTGTTTGGCTTTTTCTTTTTTTTTTTCCTGTATTGGCTGTTTAGGGTGAATTTGCTGAGTCAAAGATAAATCAAACTTGATATTTTAATGCTCCTTCGGTCTTACATCCCTGGCAAGTGCTGGCTGTGACAGAAGGTGGAGAGAGGAGCTCGATGGTCGGTTCAGGGCGCTGGACCCATCTCTTCAGCCTGGAGAAAAGGAGGCTCGTGGGAGACCTTCTTGCTCTCCACAGCTCCCTGACAGGAGGGTGCAGCCAGAGGGGGTCTGGAGCTCCCCATTTTGGGATGTGCATCCCAGAGCTCCTTCCACAGCCACGACCAGGAGCAGCTGTCTGGCAGACTCCTTGAGCAAAAATTCCAACAGCATCTTGTCATTTTGAAGACGTTCCCAGTTCTGCCTTATTTTTTGGTGGTAAATCACTCCAGGTGAATTCTCCACTGGTGAAACTTAAGTAATTATTAACAGTTTATTCCTGGATTGAAGAAATAGGGGAAAATCCTGTCCTTTGAGTTTCCAGGCTTGAAATGCTGCTCAACCCAGGGAAGATGCACCCCTGGCGTACACTGTCAGGCAGTTTGATTTGTGTGGGTGGTGGAATTGGTGCTGTGAGTAATATTTTGTTGTGTAACACTCAGATCAGGGGGAGCTGGGGCCTGTAAGCAGCAAGCAGGATTCCTTCAGGGCCTGGAGTGCTGCTTGTGCCTGGAGCTGGGCATTTCTGTCCCTACTGCAATCCAGAAGCATCACAAACCAGTTTGAGTCTCTAAGTGTGCTTTTCCCCTTTAGGTTTAAACCAGCTGCCCTTTGACCCTGCCAGCGCCGAGCCCCTGGGGCTGGGCAGCGCCGCTGCCCCGCGCGGGCCGGACAGCCCGGCCCAGGATGGGAGTGACCCGGGGAAGAGGAAGAGGAGCAGCATTTCCCCAGGTGAGCTGAGTCCAGCCCCACTGCTGGCAGTGCACAGGGGGTCCGTGGCTCCAGCCTGGGTGCAGCTGGGCTGGGCTCTGCGGGGTGGGCAGGGGAGCTGGGCTCGGCTGCCCCTCCAGCCCCGGCGCTGTGCCTGGAGCCAGGCTCGGGCTCTGGGATCTCCCCAAGGAGTACACAGGGACAGAACAGGGGGGAACGGCTTCCCACTGCCAGAGGGCAGGGTTAGGTGGGATACTGGGAACTGGGAATTGTTCCCTGGGAGGGTGGGCAGGCCCTGGCACAGGGTGCCCAGAGCAGCTGTGGCTGCCCCTGGATCCCTGGAAGTGTTGGACGGGGCTTGGAACACCCTGGGACAGTGGGAGGTGTCCATGCCCATGGCAGGGGGTGGGATGGGATGGTTTTTCATGTGCCTTCCAACCCAAACCCTTCTGTGATTCTCTATACCTGTCCCAGTAGATTTATTTTCCTAACTGGACAGAATCTGGCTCTTCCCTGAGAGTGGGTTTAGCTCTGGCTTTGGGCGCTGACACTGCAGAGCCTCGCTGGGCAGAGCTGAGATCTGCTCTAAGCCCTTAATCACTTTTATGTTCCTCTCAACAGATGGTGGCAGAAATCTGAGCCTGGACTCCATTCCGATGGGATTGCCAATGTCCGACCCGACCGCCTGGGCCACCGCCATGAACAACCTGGGCATGGCTCCCATGGGCATGACAGGACAGCCCCTCCTGCCCGGTGAGCTGAGCCTGCCACGGCTCTCTGGGAGTGGCCTGCGTCAGTGCAGCTGGGCAAACGCCCACCACGTACAGACGGAGCTGTGCTGGAAACGCATTAATTCTGCAGGCAATGTGTTTAGGGGCCTGAACTGAGAGGAAGTGAGGATTCATGTTTTTTAAAGCAAAGAATAGTTACTGTTGGGTACCTCTAGATAGCCTGCAGTGGAGTGGGAGGAGGAGAGTGCCACACAGAGGTCAGGAAACCAGTGATATCCAGGAACGTGTTACTCTAAACTAAACTGGAATGGCTTATAAGGAAGGATGGGAGGAAGATGAAGAGGAAAGCAGCAGGGCAGCAAAATGGATATGGCAGAAATTAGTGGAGGATTCTGCTCCAGAAATGACCGCCTTGTGCTGTGAAATACATGTGCACAGCTGAGTCACCTTGTCCTGGATGAAAGAGCTCCTGCAGGAGCAGAGCTGAGCTGTGCCTGATTTCCCAGCAGTGCAGGATGCTGGACATCAAAGTCCTGAGTGGAACTGACTGTTCCAGTGCTTTGCTGCACTAAGGAGGATGCTCTCCCCTGCCTTAAGACCTGCCTGCTCACCTGGGGAGGGAATGTCTGTGCTGGCAGCACCCTGGCATCCCATTTCTGCTCGTGTGGCACAGGGCTGGTGGCTTGCTGTGCAGCCAATCCTGCATTTAACACCACCACTTCACTTGCCCTAAGTTTTGCCTGCAGTCTGTGCTCTTGGAATCATGGGATGCTTTGGGTTGAGAGGGAACTTAAAGCTCATCTTATCCCACCCCCGGCCATGGGCAGGGACACCTTCCTCTATCCCAGGCTGCTCCAAGCCTCGTCCAACCTGGCCTTGGACACTGCCAGGGATCCAGGGGCAGCCACAGCTTCTCTGGGCACCCTGTGCCAGGGCCTCACCAGCCTCCCAGGGAGGAATTCCTTACATATATCCCACTTAAATTTCCCTTCTGGCAGTGGGAAGCCATTATTTTAAGGGCGCAGATCTGAAGTTTGATGTTGTCATGTTCCCGATTTTCACCGGCACGTGTGGGAGCGTTCCCCATTTGCTGCCAGAGCTCACAGTCACTGTATGATTCTACCCCCCCGCTTGACTCCCTTATTCTCTCCCCCATTTAGATTTTGATCCTGCTCTTGGAATGATGACTGGAATCCCTCCGATCAACCCCATGATGCCCGGCCTGGGGATCGTCCCACCCCCCATCCCTCCGGACATGCCGGCCGTGAAGGAGATCATCCACTGCAAGAGCTGCACTCTCTTCCCGCCTAACCCACGTAAGTGTCTGCTTCTCCTTCTCTCTGTAGTAGTGTCCACGTGTTTATGCTTTCATAAACCCCAGGTGTGTGTGAGAAAAGGGCCATTCCCGTGACTCACTGCTGGCAAGAAGGTGAGAGCCCAACAGGAAAAGCCTGTTCTTGTCACCGAGTGTTTGCCGTCTCCAGAAATGGCCTTTGCAGTTGCTAGATTGATAAGGACTGGGGGAAAAAAACATTCCAGCTTCTGGGTATTTGCAGTCTTCATGGTTTGATTCTCGTGTGTGGCGTGAGGTGTAGCTCAAGCACGCAAGTCTGGAGCGTGTGCAGTTGCAGCACAGAGAATGCCCTGAGCATGGTTTTTTATGTGTTATTTACATAAGGGCAGTTTTTTAAGCTGTGATTTTGTCGCACCTCCCGTGCTAAAGCTGGGAGCTCCTGGTGCTGCTTGTGCTCTTTGGCAGCAGCTCAGTGAACCCCCTGCACTTGGGAGAGCGTTTGGAGGGCTCCAGGCTCCCGAGGCCTTCTGGTTGGAAACACGCTGGTGAATGTGCTTGTTTTTATCCAGCACCTCAGCAGTGCTGTGGGTCCACTCCAGGTGTGTGTTTGGAGGAAGCCAGGAAGGTGTGGCCATCCCTCAGGGGAGAGGAGCAAGCGGAAGGAATGTGTGCTGGCAACCCAAAACCTGACCTGCTCTGCTTTCTCCCTTCAGATCTTCCCCCTCCGGCCACGAGAGAGAGGCCCCCAGGGTGCAAGACGGTGTTTGTTGGAGGCCTGCCGGAAAACGGGACGGAGCAGATCATCATGGAGGTGTTTGAGCAGTGTGGGGAGGTCATAGCTATCCGCAAGAGCAAGAAGAACTTCTGCCACATCCGCTTTGCCGAGGAGTTCATGGTGGACAAGGCACTTTACCTGTCTGGTGGGTGTGTTTGGCTCGGAGGGAAGCTTAAAATTCTGGGACAGAACTGTGATGGTGCCTTTATAGACAGAACAGTAGGAACTGGGGCAGATTTCTGATGCTGTGTCAGTTTGCCTTCTGCTTAAATACATGAAAAGAGCTCCTGAGAGGAAAGGCAGCGATGCTTTGTCACCTGAAAACGTATCCAAAACATTGGGCTAAGCTACAGAGTCAGTCCCCATCTTACATGGATAAGTGCCCACCTAATTCTGTAGATAGTGCCTAAAAAAATGGATGGTTGCTCCTGATTTGCTGGCTGGGCTGGTGGCTTGGCTTAGTGGGGTTTTATTTGGCTGGCGGGCTTGGCTTAGTAGGATTTTCTTCCCTGTGAGCCATCGGAGCCAAACCCCCAGGCTCCTTTTGCCACGGGAGCCCCGGGTAAGCCCCCGTCCTACCCGAGCACCCCTCGCTCCCGCCAGGCTACCGCATCCGGCTGGGCTCCAGCACGGACAAGAAGGACACGGGGCGGCTGCACGTGGACTTCGCGCAGGCGCGGGACGACCTGTACGAGTGGGAGTGCAAGCAGCGCATGCTGGCGCGNGCCGCCCCCCGTCGTGCACTACTCCGACCACGAGTGCAGCGTGGTGGCCGAGAAGCTCAAAGGTGAGAGGGGCTGGGCGGGCGCGGCTCTGCGTTGCCCGGGGGTCGGCACGCGGCGGCTCTCCCGCCGGCTTCCTTCTTTTTGTCGGAAAAACCCCCTGCACCCGAACCGTATTTGTGGAATCTCAGGGTGGAGAGGACCTGAAGGCTCACCTGGCCCAACCTTTCTCGGCAAAAGCACTGTCTAGACCAGGTGGCCCAACGCTCTGCCCAGCCCAGTCTTGAAAGCCTCTGCTGTTGTGAAAAGTTGTCCCTGAGAGTACCCATTCCCCCTCATCCTTCCCACGTGACTCCCTTGTGAAAGGGGAGTTTCCATCTTCGTAGCCCTCCCAAGGACACAGTGACGAGCGCTCCCATGAATTTTATTTTCCCAAGGCTGAACAAACCCACTGAGTGCAGCAAACTTGTGCAGGTCAGAGCTGTTCAGTACAAGTTTCTCCCAGATAGTTTTGGTCAAGGTTGAAAGGACTAGTGTCCTTGGAAGCCTGAGATTCATGTGTGACCTGATGATTGTGGAGCTGGAGGACATTTCCTTTCACAAAAGGGTCCATCTGAGTAGACGTGAAGTTTTCCAGTAAGTTTCTAGTGCTTGTTCCTCCTCTTGCTGCACCCCAGCAGGCGATTTGTGCCATCAGCTTGGTGCTAGACTTGCCTTCCTTTGTACAGCCACGTGTTCAGGTCCTTCCCTGCTTCCAGGAGTTGTGATCAGGCACCTGAAGGACGCTGACCTTTGAAGGAGCAGTTCAGCTCCAGGGAAAGGACCTGAAAGCATCCCAGGCCACCCCAGAGCTGTGGTGTGAAGTTGTCCTTTCTTGCTGCAGATGACACCAAGTTCTCGGAAGCCATCCAGACCTTGCTGACCTGGATAGAACGCGGGGAAGTGAACAGGAGAACTGCCAACAACTTCTACTCCATGATCCAGTCGGCCAACAGCCACATCCGCCGGCTCGTCAACGAGAAGGCGGCTCACGAGAAGGAGATGGAGGAAGCCAAAGAGAAGTTCAAGCTGGCTCTCTCAGGGATCCTGGTGCAGTGTGAGTGGTGTCTCCACACTGGATGTTGGTTGTCTGGTGTAGGGAAGACTCATTTCTAGAGTCTGGAGAGGCCCCACTGAGAGGGCTCTGGGAGAGGAAGTGGCAATTGCTTCTGTGCAGCTACGGCTGATTTGGAATCGTGTGGCACTAACCTGGCAAAAATTCCTGGTGGGACTTTTTACTGGAGTAAGAGCCCACATCTGGGGGGAGGAGAGAATGAATTCTGAATTTGTTTCCTCTTAATTATCGTCTGTTATTAGTTCTGTCATCTTTTCACCCCCTCCTGTGCACAGACAAGGTAAGTTCCTGGGAATCTGGTGCCTCAGCGAAGTGTGCAGGATTTGTTCGCCAAAGGTAGGATGCAGCAGAGAGCCTCCAACACCCTGCTGCAGAACCTGGGTCTTTCAAATCCCAGGGCTTTATAAAACCAGGAAATCGAGGAAGAGGCTCGGACTGTATTAATTCCAGGATGTGATTTGTAACAGTTCCTCAGACCATTCATTGCCTCTTACACATCCTTGCTTCGATAAATCTGAATTTTTATTTCTTTCCGAGTACCTTATCCACAATTGTACTAATTCTCCTCGAGCCCCTTCCCTAGCTGGTGAACATTCTTAACTTTTGGTTTTGTATCTAGTAATTTTAGCTGTTAGTTGATTTTTTTAAATTATTTTTTTCTTTAAATTCTGTTAATGGTAAAAACTATGGGCACACGGTCCAGAGGGCCATACAGTGAGCACTGCAGAGTAAGTAGTAATAGAGACTAGTGTGTAACTCCACCCTCTAAACCCAAGATGGATATCTCAGCCATTCTGAGGTGACTCTAAGGAGCAGGGAGATGTGTTTATTTTGTGAGAATTATGGGTACTGCGTCACAAGCATAGAAAAAAATCAAGTGGATGTGCTTTGTGCTGTGAGCTGTCAGCCAAGGAGAAGCACTTTGTGTATTCCAAACCCTCTGAATTTTCTAGAGAAGCAGAAGGAATAAACCCCAGGACCAAGAAAAGCTGATGGCCGGTGCCTTTGCTTTGATCCTGGTCCTTTCCCTGCAGCTCACGCAGGCCGTGGCTCTGTCCAAGGCCAGAACTCGTGGTTGTAGCTCATGGCCCCGTTTCAGAGGCGAGTCCTGCCCCTCTGCACCTCTTACACCCCCGGCCAGCCTCGCACAGCGTATTTGGATGTTTTCCAGCACCCGTGCTGCCTTTTTCCCCGCGTGTGCTGCCTTTTTCCCGGCGGAGGGCAGAGCCCACTCCCCAGCTGCTCGCTGCTCCGTGTGGCCCTGGCCCGGCCCGCAGAGCTCCCTGCAGACACCGAGCCCCTTCCCCGAGCGTAGCGTCAGCGCAGTGCGGTGTTGTGAGAAAAGGGGGGCCAAACCACCTGCCTGATTCCACTTTTTTACTCCTTTACTCCTCTTGTTCGCCCTCTCTGGATGCTATTCGGGCCCGATTTGCTGCTGATTTGCCACTCCAGTCGAGCAGATAGTGGCCGTGTACCATTCTGCCTCCAAACAAAAGGCTTGGGACCATTTCACGAAAGCTCAGCGTAAGAACATCAGCGTGTGGTGCAAACAAGCAGAGGTTGGTAATCTTTTCTTGTGTTAGATCCTCCAGCACGGTCTCTTGCTTGTCAGGGTGTTGATGTTTGCTCGATGCTCGCGTGGATAACAACACCTTCCTTCACAGTGTGAGGTGGGGATCACTCGGGAGGCTCTTGTGGTGCAGGTAATAAATTTTCTCTTGGTATTTGTGCCACCAGTAGCAATATATTGAGACCTGTCTGCTGATGGACGTTGCGCACAGTAATAGTCATAATAATGATAATAAATATTGATTTTTCTGCTGGTTTTAATACTAAAGCAAGAAGGATTTATAGAGAGATGTTAAAAAAAACAACAACAAACTCTTAAGTGTCATCAGAATCTGTTTTATCACGTTTTTATGTGATATTTTCACCTTGAGAGGTGGAAATAATTGCAGATGAACAGCCTGGAAAGCTTGAGGGAGGATGTTCTCATGTTTATGTATTTATCCCATGAAGTGACGTGATGAAATGTGTGGTTTAAAGATGTTGATCAGGAAGGAGCTGATGGAAGAAGGCTTGTCACTCCCACTGCTCTTCCTGCAGGAGGAAGAATAGTTCTTAGCCCAATAAGATCTGATAAAATCAGACAAGGGAGTCAGGCAGAATGGCAGAAATAAGGAAGCTGAGGTAAAGAAAGGGTGTCCACTGGACAGTGATGGGCGGGGAGGTGTTTGTCCCGGGGGCTGTGATGGAATCTGTGCTGCCAGCTGTCACCTTGGGCCTGCAGGACCTTGCGCTTGCTGAGTCCCGTGAGGTTTGATCCCACTCCTGCACCCCGTCCTGGTCCCTGTGGCTGTCATTCCTTGCCTCTAGTGTAAATCTTCAGTGGTGCTGGCTTTGTCTGGGATATTGAGTTCCTCACTACAAACTGGGGAAGCAAGTCTAGCCCGGCAGAGCCGAGAGCTGTCTTTCACCTCTAAGGTTATTTACCATCCAGAGTGAGTTTGGGCAAAGCTGAGAGGCCGGTGATCCCTGTGGGCTGGAGGTGTCCAGGGCTGTGATCCCCAAGCACTGGGGTGTCCAGGCCACCCTCCTGTGCAGCTGCAGCCCGAGAAGGCTCTGCACCACCCCCAGGCAGGGCCCTGGGATCACCCACCGAGCGGGTGGCTGATCCTGCACCGTGCTGGAACGCTCTAAGTGCCCGTGTTGTCCCGGGGAGTTTCCAGCTGTGATCCCCCCATGAGGCTGCACGCGTGGGGCTTTGCCAGACCCCACTGGGTCAAACCTTGGTTCTAGCTAAAAGAGGAGCCAAGGTTCCTTTTGCCCCTGGGAAGCCGAGTGCGGTCTGATTCAGGCTGACTCTGAGCCCGGTGCTCCCGTCCTTCCCTGCCTTCTGATGGCTGGCTGTGGCTGGGGTGGGAGCTCTCTCTCCAGCTGGGGCTGTCCTTTGTTCCAAGGTAAGTTCTGCCAGTGGGGAGAGGCTGTGAGACCACTGGTGAGGCCTCCCTCAGGAGCCCTTCAGCTGCCAGGCTCAGTCTGCTGCTCTCCCCCAGCTTAGGGACTGCTCTCAAAGGAAGGTGGCAGCCATGAGATGCAGCTTCTTGGTACAGATTTTGGCAGCTATAGATGTATTTATTAAAACCTTGCTAGTATGTGATATGTTTTTAGGTGTAATTTAAAATGTCTTAGCTCATTGTAGATACCAGATGCTGGCTAAAGGGTCTCTCAGCCTTTTGGGGTCACCTTGAGGAGGTCCCTGTACATGCAGGGGTGCAGCTGTAGCTTGGTTTGCTCTGTCCCAGCTTGGGTTGGGACTTTTGGCTCCAGAGAATTAGGGCCGACTCCAGTTCCTCGCACAGCAAGGCTGACCTGCCTCATCACGAGAGCAGAAGGGAGGTGGCCGAGTCAGTCATCCCAGTAGCACTGGCAGAGGGACTTGTGCTGGATATTGCCATTTATCTGATAATCTATTCCAGTTTTTAAATCGTATCCTGGAGTTGTGTTTTGCAGACCTAGATTTCAGCAACTTTTCATCCGGCCAACCTGTTCCTCACAATGTGTATTGAAACCCCCCTCTGCTCTCTGAACCCCAGGAGATCCGTAACATCCACAATGATGAGCTGATGGGCATTCGCAGAGAGGAGGAGATGGAGATGTCTGACGAAGAAATAGAAGATCCCTCAGAGATGAAAGAAACGGAAGAGTCAGGTAAAATCCCTTTTTTACAGCTCGAAACGTGCTTCTCCTCAGGAGTCCCATTCTGAGTGTTTTGTACCCCAAAGTGGTTGTGGGCAGAGCAGAATCAGTGCAGTTACCTGGAGCTGTCTCCTCTTGGTGCCAGGGTCTGCAGCCAGGGTCTGTCACTGCCCCCTGCCCAGTCGGGGGAGCCGAAAGCGGTGTCTGAGCTGCTGTTCTGTGAGAGGGCTGGGATTCCTGGAGCTGGCTGTGGAGGAGCTGGAAGCTCCCTGCCCTGTGCAGGTGATCTCCAGGTGCAGAGGTTCACCCTGGAGCTGTCCTGTTCAGTGCACTCCTGAGTCTGCCCTGGGATGTTCTTTCCCTCCTTTTCTTAACCTCTTCCAGCCTAAACATTGCATTCTCACCCAGAGGGGCTCTGTCCAGAGGAGCTTGTTTTCTAAAGAGATCATGCAATCATGGAATGGGTTGGAAGGGACCTGAAAGCTGATTCAGTTCCACCCCTGCCATGGGCAGGAGCACCTCCCACTGTCCCAGGCTGCTCCAAGCCCCATCCAGCCTGGCCTTGGGCACTGCCAGGGATCCAGGGGCAGCTACAGCTGCTCTGGGCACCCCGTGCCAGGGCCTGCCCACCCTCACAGGGAGCAATTCCTGCCCAATATCCTATCCGGCCCTGCCCTCTGGCAGTGAGAAGCCATTCCCATTGTCCTGTCACTCCATCCTTTGTCATAAGTCCCTCTCCAGCTCTCTTGAGCCGTTTTAGGCACTGGCAGGGGCTCTGAGCTCTCCCCAGAGCCTTCTCCTCTCCAGCTGAGCACCCCCAGCTCTCCCAGCCTGGCTCCAGAGCAGAGGGGCTCCAGCCCTGGGGTAATCCAAAACAGCAGGAGCCATTCCTTTGGGCGCTCAGGATCTGTACCCGGGAGCTGCTGAGCCCCTGTGCAGGGTGGGGAGAGCACCCAGGGGCTTCTTGCTGCCAGCTGTGTGACCCCGTGCTGTCCCCAGCGCTGGTGGCGCAGGTGGAGGCGCTGAAGGAGGAGAACGACAGCCTGCGCTGGCAGCTGGACGCCTACCGCAACGAGGTGGAGCTGCTCAAGCAGGAGCAGGGCAAGGCCACCAGGGACGAGGACACCACCAAGGAGCAGCAGATGAAGCTCCTCCAGCAGGCTCTGCAGGGCATGCAGAAGGTGGGCCCGGAATTTTCCGTAGCTGGGGCTGTGCTGCAGGGGAAGGGGGCTGGAAGAAACGCGTGGAAAAGCACTCTGGATTTTAGCAGGATCCACCCTGGCAAAGGGGAGCAACTTTGTGGTTTCCAGTGTTGCTAAAGAAAACCCCAAAGCAGATAATGAAACCAGGGTTGTGTGTGAGCTGGTAAGTCCCATGGAAGCAATCCAGAGTTAATGGACTCCTCGTGTGCTCTTTGTTGTGACTTCCAAAGTACCCAGTGTGTCCATAACCAGCCGAGTAAGGAAGTGGGAAGTCCCATCCCTGGGGATGGAATCCCTGCCCTGTGTGTACACAGCCGTGCTTTTTTGTATGCTGATAGGCAAAGGCATTTCCCAGGTACGCTGCAGATCCTTGTGTTTCGTGCTTCATCTTGTAATGGTCCTGGATATGATCGGTCTGGTCTTCATGGGAAAGCCCTTCTAAATTTTATGGTCTTTGACCAATAGTTGGTGGAAGGCAGGTTAAGAGTTCTATCTTTTCTCTTCCAGCATCTTTTGAAAGTCCAAGAGGAGTACAAAAAGAGAGAAGCCGAGTTGGAAAAAGTGAAAGAAGACAAACTGAAGATAGAAACATTACTAGAAAACCTGAAGGAGCAGGTACGTGCCATCCAGGCCTTCCTTGTGCAGTCCTTGGATATTTTGGTCCCTCGGGAGCGTGGTGAAGGACACGTGTCCTTCTGCCCTCTTGGTGAGAGTGCCCAGCCGTGGTTTGGAGCAGTTGTCCTTGCCAAGTGAGGAGAAGTTACCTGTCAGATTGCAGGGTGTCTGTCAGCAGTGGTGCTGCTGTTGCTTCATGTACCTGTGAGGCAATCCCAGTGACTGCATAAATAAAATATAACTCACTGAACAGTGCACCGTGGCATCACAGCTGGAACGGGGCTTTCTGCAACCTGAGCCTTTAAAAGATAAGAAAAAAGGTCTCAATTATCAGACACTGATATTTACAGCTGTGGTTTAGGAACATGTTTTGATCTGCCCTCCATGAAACACTTTGGAACTGGAAGTTTTTGTGAGTGTTTTGATATTTTGATGCTCGCTGGGTTTATTCCAAGCAGAAATCCACACAGAATTCCAAGCAGAAATCCGCAGTGCTGCTTCTCAGGTGTGATCCACTCTGATTTGATTGTGGATCAGGGCATGAATCTACACTTGCCTGGTCCTTTCCTCTGTAGCACAGACCCAATTACACAAAGAGCATGAGGCAGCACTTTCCCACTGGCCCACAGAGCCAGACACTGGGTTTATCTCATTTTCCATCTACAGTCCCACTTGTTTGTGCCAGGAGCTAGGGAAGATAATAAATGCTTTTCTACTAACTAGTAATGGCTTTGTGTATGCCTGTAATCATCAGAGCAGGAGCTGCAAAACAAGAGTGACAGATTACCATCAGTAATCTTTCCTTTCTTTGCCCGTCTATAGCAGAGCATGGCGGATGAAGAGGACAAGGAGGGAGATGCAGCTGACTGCCAAGGGAATGTAAGTCCAAGAGCTGCTTCTCTGGGACAGGGGAAGCTTTGAGGGCCCTTCCAACCCACGCCATTCCGTGGCTCTGTGATCTCCAGGCTGTGGGTTTGCAGTGCAGCTGCTGGGCTGCAGTCCCTGGATCAGCTTCCACCGGGCAGAGCTGCTCTTTCTCCCCTGGAAGCAAATGTGGGAGCTGAGGCTGTCCGGGCACAGCCTCGGCCCTGTGCAGCTGAGAACTGCACTGGTGTAAGAATTTGAGCAAACCCAGGGGACCATTCAATTCTATCTTGGTCCCTGGCCTCCCTCCAGCCCATCTCACTGGTCACTGGAAGCTGTTCCCAATTATAGCTGTCCACAGCTCTCAGGCCACTGGAATTCCGCATAAAACTGGGGGATAAAAGCAAAGTCTGCTTTTAGTGCACGCACCGTCTTTGCATTGGTGTGTTTGTGTAAGGGATAATAAACGATGCCAAATTCTGTTTTAATTCAGTCCCACAAACTCAAGTCAGGGACAGTCTGATCCTAAGCCCTGTGCAGCCCCATGGCACTTGATTAATCACCTTTGTCTCAGTTTGGGCACTTGGAAAATAAACGTCTGCAGCTGAATTAGTCATGGCAAGGCCACGGCCTGGTTTGTGTTTTGTTGTTCAAAGCAAGGCCCTTCTGGGGCAGATGTCAGAGGGCAGGGCTGGTACAGGGTGCGTGGTGGCATCTGCTGAACTTCGTGGCCTTTTCCTCTCACTTGGTGGGTCACGGACACAGCTGTGCTCTGTTGGGAGCATGTGGGAAATAGGCAGCAGATACAGCAGGGATGGATGCAGTGCCTCAGAAAACCAGGGAAACACCCCTGCATGCTCCTTGAGCCTGCCCAAGGCAGTGCCTGGTGTGCCAGGCTGCCTGGAACACGCCCTGGGGGTTTGTTTTGCAGGAGGGCAGCACGTCCAGGGTTTGTGCCTGCAGCCAGGAGAAGGAATGTCCTGTGGAGAAGACGTTGAGCAACAGCCCTGTGAAATCTGAACGAGAAGTTCTCTTGGTTGGTGAGTCCTGCTGGAGACCTGGGCTGTGGGGAGCTGCTTCAAGGTGACCTCGCACTGCTGCCCACCTCTGGCCCCTTTGGTTATCCCAGGGGAGCTGGGAGCCCTGGAACTCAGGAAAACCTCGAGCTTTTTTGGGGCCAGGCTGTGCCTGCAGTGGCACAGGGCTGGTGTTCCCTGCTGGCGTTTGTCTCGTGGCAGTGACCTTTGTGGTGTTCCTTTCCCAGGGATAATTTCAACGTTTCTCCACGTACATCCCTTTGGAGCCAGCATTGAGTACATCTGCTCCTACCTGCAGCGCCTGGACAGCAAGGTGGGTGTGGGACAGGGGTTGTGGGGACAGAGATTGTGGGGACAGGGCGTGTGGGGCAGCTGAGAGCAGGGACAGGGGTTGTGGGGACAGGGCGTGTGGGGCAGCTGAGTGCAGGGACAGGAGGCTTTTGTGCTCCTTCTCGGACTGAGTGGGAGCCACTGTGCAGAGGCTCGTGGCTGTACGAAGGAATTGCAGCTCGTTCTCTCTCCTGTTCTCCAGCTGTCTGCCTGAAAGAGCCCCAGGGACAGGAGGCCCCACAGGCATGGGAATCCTGTCTTGGGATTGGAGCTTTTCCTGCTGCTTGTGTTTATAAGTTGCTGAGTGTTTAATTTACCCTTTCCTAAGAAAACACGGCTCCCTGGCCTGGCTCACTCCAGCCGTATAAAGACAGAGTTAATAATTCATCTCCTCATTTTAGCTTGGAATTTGTCCGTGGGGCCAACAGCTGCCTTTATTTTGGTTTGGAGCTCCTATAAAACTGCCATCACAGCACTCGGCTGCCTTCTGGAACTTCCTCTCTGGTATCCCCAGTGCAGGGAAGGGCTCCTGGGAGCTTCTGCTTGGGAGAAGCCCTGTGCAGAGCCCTCCCTTCAACCTGAGCTACAGCATCAACCTCCTCGTGTTTCCTCACACTCAGGGCTATTCCTGTTGTCCTTTGCGTTCCTTCTGAGCTCTTCTGTCTCCTCCTTGACTCTTGCAGGAGCCCACGTTAGTTTGGGATGTAGTTTTCAACCCTGAGCAGATCTTTGGGCCTGAGGTGAGGCGGGAGGAGGGGGAGTACTTGGAAGTACAGCCTGGTTACGTGAAGCTGCCAAGGGGAAAGGAAGGGGAAACCTTTCCCCTGTTCCCTGCCCATCGTTCTCGCCAAGGTCAGCAGAGAGCACAGAAATTGAGATCTGAGGTGGTTTGGAGCCATGGAAGAGCCCTTCAGAAGTTGTCTGTAGCCCTGAGTGTGGCTTGGCAGGACCTTGGGCTGACAAACCCACCTCACCTCAGGTTCCTCCTCCGCAGTGGTGCAACCCCGGTCTTAGCTCTTGGCTCTGTGGGAGCAGCTCCTGCCCTGTCAGGGCTGTGAGAGTCAAATAAAGATCAAAGTGCTCCCTGTTCAGTGACTTGGATACCCGGGAGGTTTGAATCCATTCTCTTGCATTCCACGGGGGAAAAGTTCAGCCAGTCCCTCTAGCCCAGCTCCAGTGTTTGTCCTGCAGCCATCTCACCCCAAAGGGTGACCCAGCGTTACCCCCACGAGTTCAGGGAAAGCCTGGATGAACTTCAGCAATGTAACTGTTTGAGTCTGAGTTATCCCCAGCCACCAGGGCTTCCGTCTCCGCTCTCAGTGATGTTTTCCTTGTGTTCCCCCAGATCTGCACGGCGGAGGTGGAAGTTCTCATGACACGACTGCAGAACACGTTCCGGCAGGAGCTGAGCGGGGTTGGGGCCAGCCTGGAGAAGAGGTGGAAGTTTTGTGGCTTTGATGGGTTGAAAATGACTTGAGCTTTGACTTAACGCTGGAAACAGTGGGATGTGGATGCTGATAAAACCCGGGATGCTCCTCCCTCTGTTCCTGATGATTCCCTTGCACCACGGCCTCGGGGTACAAAGTGTGAAAGTGAAACCAAGTCCAGAGCAGCACTGGAAGGACCTTCAAGTTCTGCAGCTCCTTTGATCAGTTATTTGTTAATGGGCAAGTGCTGTTTGATATGTTTGGGGAAAAAAGCTCCTGCCTGACCCTTTGAAGCACAGCGTGTCGACTCCGTGTTCTGCCAATGTTGTATGTGCTTGTGTGCCCAAATTCCTCCTCCTCAACCTTCCTTCTGCTGGGAACAGCCATAGACTGTCCTGAAGCAACAACCAAGGGGCATCTTCTGGTTTCTAGATCACCAAAAGGGACAAAAAAAGGGCATTTTTTAGACATTTCTATGAGTAAAACCCAAGGTATGTTTAAACAGAGGATTTAGATGGCTCAGGAGCCTCTGAGCCGAGGAATTGGTTCTTTCTTGTGCTGTTTTCTCTGTTCGCAGTCCAGCTGAGGTGGGGCAGAGGGGGATTCTGGCAGGGCCTCTCATGCTCTGGGTCAGTCTGCACAGAACCTTTCTCGTGGGAAGGGTGTTCAATTTCCCAGGGATGTGGGTGGAGCACAGCTACACCAGCCTGGCTTTTGGTGATTTTTACCACCCAGTTCCTCCACCTACTTTGCTTTGGAGACCAAGCTCAAGCAGCACAGCCTCCTCTGCTGCTGAACCTTCCCAGGCCTGTTCCTCGTGTTCCCAGTGCACGCCAGGCTCTCCCCAGCTGTGCAGAGGTGGCACAGCTCAGCCCATGGCTGCAGCCTGCCCCGAGCCTCCGGGGATCCTGGTGCCCCAGCAGCCCCACGCCCCCGGCCCGCTGTCACCTGCAGGGCTCACTGACCCCCTCAGCGTTCCCCTGCTGCCACACGTCCCCTGCTCCCAGCCCAGCAGCTGGCACCGTTTCCCAGCTGCACTCTCCCAGCCCCTCCTGTTCGTTCCCCAGGCGTTGGTGCCCCTTGGTTGGGCTGTCGATCCCCACCTCATTTTTGGGGGAGAAGCCCCAGTTCCCACGTTCCTGTTCTCAGGCACTTCCCGAATTTGTGACCCGTCCCCAGCCCTGGTGTCGCTGTGCCCGGTGCTGCTCCACCCTGTGCCATGGGTGAGCACAGGGACATTTCCGGAGTGTTCCGTGTAGCTGGCACAGACACCTGGTGGTGTGCGAGCCAATTCCTCATCCGAAACCCCAAAATTCCCTGGTGACACCAGGCCTGGAGCCAGGTATTGACCTGCTGGCTCTGCTTCTCCCCTCACCCCGAGGTCTTGCCACATCCCTTGGGTTTCTTCCTGCGCCTTCATCCTCCAGCCCAGATGAACCATCCTCCTCCTTGCTGCTCCCGCTGGCAGGGCCTGGCCCCAGTTCTCCCCAGGCACTGGGGGAGCCGGGGTGGTCACGGAGGGGACGCCCCTGCTGTGCCAGGTGGGAACGTGGCACCGGTGCCACCGGTCCCTTGGGGTCAGCCAGGTGGAGAGAGGGCAGGGTGGTGTGCACCGAGTGAGACCTCTCCTTGGGAAAACCGGGGGAGAAGCTCCAGAGATCAGGAGGGTTGCAGAGCCCTGAGAGCAGCCGTGGCTGGAGCACACGGGGCCAGGGGAGGTGTGGGGTGAGCGGGGCCGGGCCCCAGCGGGGCAGCTCCCGCAGCACAAGGGCTTGAGTGGGAGCTGGGACGGGGCCGGGGCACCGTGGGCAGCCGGAGCCCTGTCCTGGGGGGCCGAGGGGGCTGGGGCTGCTGGAGAGAGCGGGCAGGTTGTTCCACGGGGCAGCAGGAGGGAGAGGAGCCGGGGCCTGGGGAGCGATGGCCGGTGCTGTGAGAGTCAGGGCTGGAGCACCCCAGGGTCCTGCTGCTTCCCCTGTCCCGGCTTTCCCTACCAGGGCCTTTCCAAGCGGGACTGGGGTTTCTCCCAGGGGAAATCTGTCCTGCAGGTGGGCTGCTGAGGTGACAGCCAGCGCGGGGTGACAGAGCCCTTCCCTCGGACCGGGCTGTTCCCCCGTGGGCTGTTGCTCTCTGTGCTCCCAACACTGAGAGCTCGCCACACTGGGAGCAGATAAAAACCCTTTAAAAAAACGTTCTGAAGAGTTGTGTCCCTGCAGATGAATGCTGTATTTTTAAGGAATAAACATTTTTTATGGGCAAATCTTGGCCCTGCTGCTTTCTTTGCTCCAAGCCACGTCCAACCTTTCCCTTGGCAGGCAATGAATACAAGACAGCCTCGGACAGTGGAAATCTCCCTGCCCATGGCAGGGGTGGCACTGGATGAACTTTAAGGTCCCTCTGACCCAAACCATTCCATGATCATGGCCCCCAGAGGGCTCGTGGGTGCGTTAATGGGCAAGGAAGTGCCAATTTTGCGTGTTTGTGGAGGTTTGGGAGGCTCTCCAAGGTCTGTAACCTTCCAGGAACAACCTGAGCTGTAGATCCACCCCATCAGGTCCGTGAGCTCCTCAACACCAGAGCTCTGCAGGGGCCCTGGGGCTGGAGGGCATCCGTGTGCCCAGCCTGGGCCAGCCCCTGCTGGACACTGTCACTGGGAAGGTGCCACGAGGGAGCACCAGGAGGGGCTGCACGGGGAGCTGAGGTGGAAACCAGCGGCTGGCTCTCATTGGCCAGCCCAGGCTGCACGTTCCCAGTGCAGGTTTCACCTGCCTGCACAACTGATGCTTTGGGGTGTCCTGGTGGCCCTCGGATGGGAGCGGGGAAAGCTGAGGATGGAGGGGATTGAGCAACGGCCGATCCCTGCCAGGGCTCGGTGTCCGGCGTGGGAAGCGCGGTCCCTTCCATCCCGCCCTGCCCTCTCTCCGTGCGCTGTTTCTGGCTCTCATTTCTTTGGCAGAAAATTCACATTCTCATCCCCTCTCTCCTCCCCTCGGCTGTGGCAGCTCCTTTCCGTCGCTTCCCGGCTTCTCCTCCCGCCTGTGGGCTGGGAAGGGCCCCTGGAGCCGTTGAGGAGAAGCTGCTGTGAAAAGCTTCGTCCCAAAGGAAGAGCCGGGAGCTGCTGGTGCTGCTGCGAGACGACACGGGCGAGGTAAATGTGGGCCCTTGGTTCCAGCTGGGAAGAGAAACTCTGCTGCTGAAACTGGGGGAGCAGCCGCTGCTCCTTGGGAATGGCAGGGGCAGCTGGACCGAGCTTTCCCCAGGAGATTTCCTGAAATAAGCACTGCTCCTGTTCTGAGTGAGATTCCTGCCCCGGCATCCCCTCCAGAGGAGGGTTTTTGTGGGGCTGTGGCCTTGCCCCCACTGTGGGCCGGCATTTCCCTCCCCGTGGGGAGCCCGGGGCCGGTCCAGGCTGAGCTCTCCTGTCCCCCGGGATGCGCAGGGACCCCTGTGCCCCGCAGGGACACCCACCTTGCTGCTGCGCCTCTGGCTCGGAGCTGCCAGTCCCCATCTCAGCTGCTCCCAGGGACGTAAATCCACACCCGGGGCGAGAAGCAGGGGCAGGTGTTGGGGGTTAACTCCTGCGGGATGAGCTTTGGGGGTGCCAGTGGTGGTGGCACGGCACAGGGCCCTCCGGGTGGTGCCTGCGGTCGGGCAGATAAGCAGCAGCTTGTCCGGGCTTCTCCTTCCTGCCTTTCCTTCCTGCCTTCCCTCTGCTGCTCCCTCTCCTGACCGGGATTCCTCCTCCTCCTCTTCCTCCTCACCCCATGGCAGCCGCGTCCCCCAGGGCTCTGCTTGGGAAGGGGCTGTGGCCGTGGGCTCCGCCGGAGCGTGGAGCTTCACCTGCACAAAGGTAATTCCCTGCAGTGCTCTGTCTGGGGGTTTGTCTGCNGGATGAGCTTTGGGGGTGCCAGTGGTGGTGGCATGGCACAGGGCCCTCCGGGTGGTGCCTGCGGTCGGGCAGATAAGCAGCAGCTTGTCCGGGCTTCTCCTTCCTGCCTTTCCTTCCTGCCTTCCCTCTGCTGCTCCCTCTCCTGACCGGGATTCCTCCTCCTCCTCCTCCTCGCCCCATGGCAGCCGCGTCCCCCAGGGCTCTGCTTGGGAAGGGGCTGTGGCCGTGGGCTCCGCCGGAGCGTGGAGCTTCACCTGCACAAAGGTAATTCCCTGCAGTGCTCTGTCTGGGGGTTTGTCTGCCCGTCTGTCCATTCATCCATCTGTCCCTCCGTCCATCCATCCACGGCAGAGCTCCCGCCCTTTGGGAGCTCCTGGTGCAGCAGAGGCACGGGAGCTGTCCCTGGCACGTGGAGATGCTCTCACCTGGGACAGCAGGATGGAAGTTGTAAACATCCCTGCACTGCGTCTCTTTACTTTGACAGAGGGCAGGGCTGGCTGGGATATTGGGAAGGAATTCCTGGCTGTGAGGGCGGGGAGGCCCTGGCACAGGGTGCCCAGGGGAGCTGTGGCTGCCCCTGGATCCCTGGCAGTGCCCAAGGCCAGGTTGGAGCACCCTGGGACAGTGGGAGGTGTCCCTGCCATGGCAGGGGTGAGATGGGATGATTTTTGAGGTCTCTTCCAACCCTTTTCAGTGTGCCCTTACAGGGAACTCTGAACAACTCTTTTATATTTGTTTTCTTCTTTAGTTTATGTAATTTTCTAAAGACCTTTAGAAGATGAGATTCTCACCCTCATCCTTTGACATTTCCGGGCATTTATTTTTCATTCTTGCCTTAAGCCTCTTCGGGGAGGCTCCTTTCAGAGCCCGTACTCTGACCTCAGTCCTGTCTTCTCTCTGGGGCTGCTGTTGCTCTTTGGACCGTGCCAGTGCTGGGGCGGGGGCACAGGTGGCAGCAGGAGGAGGTGGCAGCAGGAGGTGGCACCGGGATGGAGGCAGCCAGGTCAGTGTGGGGTGAGGAGCCAGGTCCCTGCGCGGGCTCTCCCCGAGCCTGCACACGGCAGGGAGGGCTCCCCAAAGCTCTGGGACAGGGGATGGGGTGCCCGGGGCGTGTCCATGGGCTGTGGCCCAGCCCGTGCCGGGGGTAAAGGGCTTCGGCACCTCTGGTCGTGTGCGGTTGTTTAGGGTTTAAAAGAGGTGGATCAGAACTGTGGAACTGCCTGGGTTGGGAGGGACCTTACGGCTCATCTCCTTCCGTGCTGGGACACCTCCCACCAGCCCAGGTGCTCCCAGCCCCGTCCAGCCTGGCCTTGGGCACTGCCAGGGATCCAGGGGCAGCCACAGCTGCTCTGGGCACCCTGTGCCAGGGCCTGCCCACCCTCCCAGGGAACAATTCCCTCCCAATATCAAACCTGAGTCTCTTCTCCTGACGCCTCCAAGGCCTTTGCTTGGAAGGCTGAAGCGAGGCGATGTGGTTGGGGCACTGCAGCCCCGGTGGCTCCTTGGAGAGGTGACAGAGGGATGGGTGTCTCCTGCCAAGACCCCCGGGGGTCTCTCCTGCAGCCGGAATCGCTGCCATGTGTTCCTCTCACGCAGGTGTGTTTTCCAGAGGACCCCTGGCTCGGCCCCCGTGCCAGGCCCCAGCCCCGGGATGCAGCCCGTGGCCCTGCAGAGCCTGTCCGAGCTGGAGAGGGCCAGTCTGCAGGAGCTGGCGCTGTTCCGGCTGCAGGAGAGGCTGCTCGTGGGGCACCTCAGCCTGGACAGAGGTACGGCAGGGACGGGAGGGACTGGAGGGAGGGGATGGGAGCGGAGGCTCCTGCCACGGGGGCTGAAGCTGAGCCATTCATGCCGCTCACCCCCGCGCCACAGCCCGGGGTGATGGTGATGGAAAGACATTTGTGACACGTTTTGGTCCCTTTTATTCCTCATTGCTGCTTTGTTCCGCTTCTCCTCGGGATAACGTTCTCAGATCTTTTACTGCATCAAATCCTGGAGGCGAAGAGGGCGGGGGTCTCCTGAAGACCCCTTTTGACCCCCCAGGGAGGAAGGGGAGGGGGCAAAACCCACCACCAATGGGATACAATTTACTTGGGAAAAGGGGCAGGGTTCCAGTACAGGTGTTTGGTTTCAGGGGTTACGACATCTACATGTGTGAGGGACAAGCCCAGACTAACACAACACAAATCCTAGTGCAAAACCCATCAAAAACATATCAATAATCTAACCATCACAACAGGGATGGGAGGGGAGGCTCCTGCCACGGGGGGCTGAGGCTGAGCCATTCATGCCGCTCACCCCCGCGCCACAGCCCGGGGTGATGGTGATGGGAAGACATTTGTGACACGTTTTGGTCCCTTTTATTCCTCGTTGCTGCTTTGTTCCGAGCCCCGAGGGCAGGATCAGCCTTCGGAGGGTTTGCGTGTCCACAGCAGTGTGAGAACGTGACCCTCCCAGCCCCAAACCCAAACCAGATGTGACGGCCTGGCGAGGGCTCCCTGGGATTGTCCGAGTGCCCTTGGGATGGGATTTGCTGTCTGGCTCCGTGTCCAGCACTAAGTCCCGATGCTGGAAAGGGGCTTACGGGAGGGTGGATGATGCACTGGGACACTGAAGGGTGGGTAAGGCACAGGAACTGAGCACAGAGGCCCTGTCAGGGTTCCCGGGGCTGCCTGTGTCCCCCACCAGCAAACCCAGAGAGCTGGGGTTCCTCAGACTCCTTCCCAAATCCACTTCTTACCCCCTCGACGTGCCCCCTCTGCCCTGGGCTGTGTTTCGGCATCCCAGCAGGGCAGGGGGTGCCTCCAGCTCACCAGACCTGGGGCTGGGGGTGCAGAGGGAGCTTGAGGGTCTCCAGCCCCCCTTCCCCCCACAGCAGCCCCAAGGATGGAGGCCCCGGGTCTCTGGAACCTCTCCCAGGGACGGAGCATCCCCCAGCCTCACACCGGGCACCGAGTGCCTGAGGGGACTCCCGAGTTTGGGTTCCCGCCTTAATATTCCAAAGATTTCTTGCTGTGAAATGGCTTCACGGAGAGTCCAGCGCAGCTCCCCTCTCCCTCCCAGAACTCCCAGTCGCTCCAGGGCTGCAGCCCCAGTCCCTGGAGGGCTCTGACCACAAACATCCTGATTCCTTTTCTATTTTGTTTTATTTTGGGCTGTTGTGATCCCTCTTGCAGTGACACCCCGCAGCAGCAGCTTCTCTAGGGACCAGGGCGGCGCCAAAAAAAACCCCAAACCCCAATATTTCCTTCCTGGTTGGTCAGCGTGCTGCTGGATAATTTATGTTGGCTTCCACACTGACGTTCCTCATTCCAGCTGTCAGAGCTTTCCTCCAAGTCTTACAAAATAACCCAAACAAGTAGATAAAAGCTGTTCCTAGGAAGAGAATTCCTCAGGAATGAGGAGTATGAGCCAGAACAGGGGGATGTGTCCTGGAAGGATCCAGGGTGGGCAGTGACTGAGTTCCCAGGTCACTGCTGCTGGACGGGTGAGGTGGGAGCCCTCCAGAGCGGGGTGGGAGTTGTGATGGTGTTTTGCACAACTTCATCTGTCTGTGCTCTGGGAAACGTTCCCAAAAACCTTCCTGGGCCACACTGCTCATGTGGAGCCACGGGATCCCTCCAGCCCTGCACCTGGGGAGGACGGTGCCCATCTCTGGGAATGTCCCCTGTGGCTGATGTCCATCCCCAAGGCCGTTCCCCATAGCTGATGTCCATCCCCAGGGCTGTCCCCGGTAGCTGATGTCCATCCCCAGGGCTGTTCCCTGTGGCTGATGTCCATCCCCAGGGCTGTCCCTGGTAGCTGATGTCCATCTCCAGGGCTGTCCCCTGTGGCTGATGTCCATCTCCAGGGCTGTCCCTGGGCAGCTGCCGCCCACCGCGTGTCCCAGGGGACTCCTGGACCCCCTCGGGGCCGTGGCTGTCACTGGGGTGTCCCCTGGCTGGAGGCTGCAGAGGGACAGGGAGCCTGTGCTGAACCAGCCCCAAGGTGCTGGTGCTGAACCTCCCTGTTCTCTTCTCCTCCCAGATGGCTCCAAAGGCATTAAATCCATCCGGCAGAAGCTGGAGAGCTTCTCGAAGGACAGGAAAGGTGAGCAGCCTCCCCTTCACCCTCCTCTGGCCCCTGCTCTTGGGGGAATTGGTGATTTTTGGTGGGGTGGGAGGTGCCCGAATCCAGCAGGATGCTTCATCCCAGGTTGTTCTGCTGTTCTTGGGATGGCAGGAGCTGGACCAAGGCTGGAAGGCATGGACAGGAACACGAACGTGCATTTCCAAGCTGCACACCTGTAAATGTCTCTCTGCCCCTTGTGCCCCAACCCCGCTGCCTCCAGGTCTCTTTTATGGTCCCGTGAAGGACCTCAGTGCCAGCCCCGGGCACGCAGAGCCCCGGAGCGGAGCCAGGGGGGCGTGAGCCTCCCCACACCAGCACAGAGCCCACCCAAGGACACGGCTGGTGTGAGCACCTCCTGCTTTACCGAGCGGGTTCGTGGCTCCGCTCCGGGTGTGGAACCCCAGGGCAGGGCAGGGCAGAGGCTGGCGGCGAGGAGAGCCCTCCTTGCCAGAGGGATGCACAGGGACGGTTGTTTGGGAAGAAAACCACCAACACCGAGACTTTCCTTGGGCAGACTTTGCTTGAGCTGAGGCAAACCCTGTGGAAAACGGGAGGTTAGAGTTTGGGAAGGATCTGCTGGTGATGCACGGAGTTGCTGCTCCGTAGACGCCACGGCATCTTCATGGGGCTGCAGCCAGCGACAGGAGGGAAACCCCGGGAGAAACCGGGACAGGCTCCAGCCAGCACACTGACAGAGAGCAGCTTTCCTTGCTGTCTCCTTCCTCTTCCTCCAGCACCCCGTTTCCCACACCGGGCCCTCCCCGCCGGGCTCTCCGGCACGCAGGGTCCCAGCACGCCTCTCCTGCTCTCCAGGAGGAGCAGCTCCCTCGGGGATTCACCCACCCCAGGTGCTCCCGGGGGCAGGAAAACTGGGCTGCACCGGAGCAGCTCCCTCAGCAGCGATGTGCCCTCCTCCCGTGTTTCCCCAGACTGCTCTGCCCACACCTTCGGGGTCCCGCTCCCCCAGGTCATCGCCCACGACCGCGCCTGCCGGCAGCTGCAGGAGGCCGTGGGCAAGGGCCGCCGGCTCTGCCTGGAGGTGGAGGCCTCGGTGGCGAGGTTCCGGGCTCGCAGGCACAGGAGGTTGGCAATGGGCACCAGCTGCATCCGGGCACCCGACGGGGGCTTCCCAGAGGAGCCGCTGTCCCCAACTCTTCCGGACAAGAGCTCCTGGAGCCAGCGGAGGGTATGGTCCCCAAAATGGGCTGGGGTGGTGCTGCAGGATGGCAGGGTCTGAATTCAGCAATAAATGGGATTTTCTGGGATCTCTTCTTGCTGGCTGAGCTGGTTGTGTCCCAGGTTGGGCCAGTCCCAGTCTGTCCTTGGGGAAATGGTGATGGCCCCAGTCCGCTCAGAGATGGACTGTGAGGAGTGGGAGGTTCTTCACTAGCACAGCCCTTAGGGAGCCGAGGGAACCAGGGGCACATTTAAGGGTCCAGAGGGCAGGGATGGATGGGATATTGGGAAGGAATTGTTCCCGGGGAGGGTGGGGAGGCCCTGGCACAGGGTGCCCAGAGCAGCTGTGGCTGCCCCTGGATCCCTGGCAGTGCCCAAGGCCAGGCTGGACACTGGGGCTGGGAGCAGCCTGGGACAGTGGGAGGTGTCCCTGCCCATGGCAGGGGTGGCACTGGATGCTGCCCTTTCCCAGACACCCCCGAGCTCATGGCAGTGATGGCTCTGTGGGGCCATTCCTGCCACCTGCCAGCCCCCTCTGCCCCATCGCAGGGGGCCATGTCTGTGGATTCCATCACGGACCTGAGCGACAACGCGTCCGAGCTGCTGGAGGCACTGCAGCTCTCACACCCGCATGAGCTGGACCCTCGCAGGAGCCGGGGCAAGAAGAAGGCGCTGAGCCTGAACCCCATCAGCTGGCAGGTGCCACGGATCGTGGACAGGTGCTGCACTCACCTGGAGACGCACGGTAAGGGCTGGAAAAGCTCCCAGTGGGTGGTCACTGGGACATCCTGGCCTGGCCAGCCCCAGGGTGGGAGGAGGCACCTGGTTTAGTGGGCGCTGAAGCTTGGAATCGATGGTCTTGGAGGTCTTTCCCAACCTTAATGGTTCTGTGGGTCCTGGGTAGGGCATCTCCCAAAAAGCCTCCTGTGGAGAGTGCTCTGGGCTGGATGCAGCACCAGGGGGGAATGTCACTGGGAAGGTGACGTCACCGGGAGGGGGATGTCACCAGGATGGGAATGTCACTGTGTGTGCCACTGACCATCTCCTGGAGCCTTAACTCCTGCTGCACCTCCAGCCCTCACTCAGGGTGACTGCAGGCATGAGATCTCCGCCCTTCCCACAGACAGCCCAAGGAAATCTCACAGCTCCACAGCCTCTCCTTTTCCTCCCTGCCTGGAGAAGGGAGAGCCATGCAGGAGGAGCCCCTGACACGCTGCTGAGTGCCCCCGGGAGCAGCCGGGGTGGCAGGGAGCTGTGGGAATGCCCAGCACTAACCTGTCTGTCCCCCAGGGCTCCAAACAGTCGGCATCTTCCGCGTCGGGAGCTCCAAGAAAAGAGTTCAGCAGGTAAAGGGGGACACTCTGCATCCTCTGGCTGCGCCTTGTCAGGGACAGGGGCTCGTGTGGGTGGGGATGGCTGGAGCTGACACTGGTGTGGAGGGGTCTGGAACAGGCTAGAACCGACTGTGATTTTCACCCTTCTCATTTGTTCCCTCTCCGAGCTGAGGGAAGAGTTTGATCAAGGGCTGGATGTTCTCTTGGATGAGCGTCACAGCGTTCATGACGTGGCTGCCCTGCTCAAGGAGTTCCTCCGGGACATGCCGGATCCCCTGATCCCCAGAGAGCTCTACGGAGCCTTCCTCAGCACGGCCAGTGAGTACCTGCGGGGCAGGGCCCGCACACTCGCAGCAGCATTTGTGCTGGGGGCACCTTCCACCCCGTGGGCACCTCCCACCAGGTCAGCTTGCTCCCAGTCCTGTCCAGCCTGGCTTTGGACACTGCCAGGAATGGATCCTTCCTCACCACCCCTCTTTTCCAACGCCCCTGGGCAGTGATGGGGCGGGCGCTGCGCTGCCTGGCGCTGCCACGCGCAGCTGCCGCGACGTGTGCGTTCGGTGGGGGTTTGGTTTGGCTCTTCAGAAACTCCCCCCGGTCCAGGACAGTCTGAGAGCGGGGCTGTGCCACGTCCAGTGTCGCCGCGGCCCTCGCTGGGTTCCCCATCCCGTGGGATGAAGGGTGGGACGGCAGCCTGGCTCGTGGAGGAGGGCTGGAGGTGGCCGGCGGGCCGGGATCCCCGCTGACCGCTGCCCTCTGCCCAGCCATGGAGGGGCCGGCTCAGCTGGACACGCTGCAGCTGCTGCTGTTCCTGCTGCCCCCGAGCCACAGTGACACCCTGCTCCGGCTCCTGCGCTTCCTGGGCGAGGTGGCCCGGCACGCCGAGAGCTCCTGGGACCCCCAGGGCCGCCAGGTAAGGCTGAGCCGGGCCTGCTCGGGCTGCTCTGGTGGGAACCGAGCTGCTGCAAGCCTGGGTGAAGCCCTTGGGGAAAAAAAAAATCCCTCACAGAACCTCGGGATCACTGGGGCTGGAAAAGGTGGGAGGGTGTAAGGCAGGTGGGAATGGGATGAGCGTGTGCTTTGTGCCACCCTTTGTGCCAGCAGCTCGGAGAGGACCAAACTGGACCCAGACCAACACCACTTCCAGACCTCGCCCTTGTGCTCCTGCCGTGGGGTGGATGAGGATGCCCTGGGACATCCCACACCAGCACATCCACAGTCCACGGGTTCCTTTTGTGCTGCCTTGTAGGTCCCTGGGAATAAAATGACAGCTTCCAACCTGGCTACAGTCTTTGGTCCCAACATCCTGCAGAAGGAGAAGCCTGGAGAGAAAGATGCTGGCGCCCTGAACTTTGAGGACAGTGCTGCCATAATCCTGGTGCTCCAGAGGCTGATCGAGCACCACCACTCCCTGTTCATGGTACGTGGGGCTCCTCAGGGCGGCTCCCCTGGGCCCTCCTTCCCTCTGACCTCCTCCAGGAGCAGCAGGGGAGAGGTGTGTGGGGTGTGACACCACCACGCTGGGCCTGTGACCACCGCTCGTCCTGGAGTCCTTCCAGTGCCCCCTGCCCGGCCTCCTGCCCAGAGGGGCCCCTCGGGTGACGTGGCCGCGTGTCCCCAGGTGTCCCCGGACATGCAGTGTGACGTCCTGAGGAGGCTGTTCCAGACAGACCCCGATGTCATCGAGTACCTGCTGCGCAGGAAGTTCCCCGACGTGCCGTAAGTCCCCCAGGGCACGGGGACAAGGATGGCACACCCTGCTCGTCTTCTTCCAGATTTCTCCTTCCTACACCGCTTCTGGCCATGAGCTCCCCAGCAAAAGCCCTCCCTTCCCACCCCGGCGTTCCCATCCCTCAGAGCTCCCCGCTCTCCCTTTCCTCCCCAGCCCGTGCCAGCTCTCTCCAGAGCTCTCGGTATCCACAGGGCTCCTGTCCAGCCCCTTCTCTGCTCCTGCCTCTCGCTGCCACACGCTGGCGCCTGCTCCATCACCAGCCTTCTCTGAACCTCCTCCATCCCTGGTGTCCACGTTTCCATGCAGTTTTGCCCGCCCCGAGGGTCTGTGTGTGGCTGCCAGCTCTGTCCGTGCACCCACATTTTGGGTGCGAGGCGGGGCCGTCCCAGCGGGGCTCAGAACTGGAGCTGGGCCCTTCCCCGTGGTTGGGTGGCTGCGAGGACCTCGTGTCCCATGAGCTGGGCCCACCACGGCACCTTCAGCAAACACCAACTCTGCTGCGGGAGGGCCTTTCCCGGACCACAGGCCACTTCCAGACCAGTTTGGATGGGGCTTGAAGCAACCCGGGCTAGTGGAAGGTGTCCCTGCCCATGCACTGGGTGGTCTTCAAAGTCCCTTCCAACACAAACCGAGCATTCTGTGATCTACAGCTTCTTGTCTGCCTTCACGTTCCTGCTGGGACTGTCTGGAGATGGCAGTCTTTGGGATCTTTGGGATCTTTGGGATCACTGCTGGAGCCCGTTTGGGAGTGCAGTAGGCAACAGAAGCATTCGCAAGCAGCATCTCTCTCTTTTTTTGTTTCCTCAGGAGCCCGGAGCGCGAGGATCCCGGGGAGGAGCCCGCTCCGTCTGCGCTGCCCGGCTGGACACGCAGCCTGGAGCGAGGCTCGGTCTCCTCGGAGCTGTACAGCAGCGTCTCCTTCCTAAACCTGGACGTTGGCATCTAGCGAGCCCCGGCCGGGCCCTCGGCGCTAAACCAGGCGGCTTTTCCCAGCAAAACCCGGTCCCTGCCTGTGCTCGGGGCCACCGGCCAGGCTGCCACCTCCCCGCGGGCCCCAACGCTGCCACGCCCTCAGCACGGCCCTCCCTGCCCGCTCCTTCCCCGCGGGGCCCTGGGGAATGGGTTTCCACCCCTGGGGCACTGGAGCATCCCCGTCGGGAGGAAGGGCTGAGGGAGCTGGGACTGCTCAGCGTGGAGAGGAGAGCTGAGAGGGACCTTATCCATGTATCCAGATGCTTTTGTAAGGGCCTGGAGGGACAGGACACAGGGAACGGCTTTCCACTGCCAGAGGGACACTGGGAGATGGGATTTTGGGAGAAATTCTTCTCCGTGAGGGCGGAGAGGCCCTGGCACAGGCAGGGACACCTTCCACTGGACCAGGCTGCTCCCAGCCCCATCGTGCCTGGCCTCCCAGCCTTGGACATTCCCAGGGATGGGGCAGCCACAGCAGGGCACTTCTGGGGGTAAAACGGCACTTCTGGGGGTAAAACAGCACTTCCAACCCAAAATGCCCACTGGAATGATTGGCAGAACCACGGCACAGGGAGGGAGGGGGAGGTTTAAAGGGCTGAAGCTCCATCAGCTGTTCACTCCATGCGGGTTTTCCTACGTTCACACCCAGACCCGGGATATCCCATGGTTGTGGATGATCTTTAAGGTCCCTTTCCAACCCAAATCCTCCTGTGAGGGGCGGAACAGGGAATTGCAGCTGGGGCCAGCGCCCCAGGAAGCTTTGGGCTGCTGGAATGGTCCCATCACAGAGTCACGGCTTCGGGCACAGCTTGTGGCTCGGAGGGGTTATGAAGGACTGGATGAGCCCTTCTGTGTTGCTGGCCTGACAGGGAGGGGAGATCCCCTGTTCCATGTTCCACATTCCACCACAGCCTGCACCCAGTCCTGGTCTGAAGGCACCCAGACCTTCTCGGGTGCCCTGCTCAGGGCTGGGCTCTTATTTTGCAGAGGTCCCTTCCCTGCGGATGGGGACAGCAGGGAGGGGTGGGGAAGCATTTCCTGGAGGAGCTTGTGCTGTGAGATAGCTGGTGGGACCCCTCGCGAGCTGATAAGCTCCGGAGAGCAGCAGAGCTGTTGAGTCTGGAGGAGCAGATAAATTTGGGACACCGTGAGGCCGTGGAAGGTTCCAGAGGCCACCGGGACACTCGAGTGTCAGCTGTGAAACCAGCCCTGTGTCCGGCCGCTGCTCAGCAGGGGATTGTGCCCGCTGCACGAGCAGCCCCCAGCCTGGCAGATTCCTTCCTAGGGTGGTAAAACACTGGCACGGGGTGCCCAGAGCAGCTGGGGCTGCCCCTGGATCCCTGGCAGTCCCCAAGGCCAGGCTGGACGGGGCTGGGAGCAGCCTGGGACAGTGGAAGGTGTCCCTGCCTGTGGCAGGGGTGGCACTGGGTGGGTTTTGAGGTCCCTTCCCACCCAAGCCCATCTGTGATTCCACGGTGCTAGGATGGGGCAGGGATGCTGACACGGGAGGCAGCTCTTTGCGGGACAAGCCCCGTTGAATTTCCCTTTCCTAGGACCACAAAGGGGGCACGGGGAGCCCGCTGGGAAGCGCCAGCTCTCCCTGTGTGCTACAGACCCAGGAAAGTCGCTGCAGGGTGTTTGTCCCCGGCGGTGCCGAGGGGATATTGCTGCAAACTCCGCTTGAGGGCAGCCCGGCACCGGCCTGGCCACGGCTCCTCCAGCTGCGCAGAGCCTCTGCCGGCCCGGGGGGGACGCACGGGGCTGGCTCGGAGCTGTTCTGTTCCAGCCTCGCGAAATAAACCCCGTCCCCAGTCGCCGGCAAAGCTCTTCCATGGAGCCGTGGCTCCGCTCCGGACCCGCCCTGCAGGGGCTGTGGTTGGCTTTGGTCACCTCCCGGGTTCTGTTCTCGGGGGCTCCTTGTCCCTGCAAGCCTCGGGGGTCACCTCAGGAACAGTCGGGAAGGTTCTGGCTCGATCCTTGCTGATCCCCAGGGTTGCTGCTGCCGGGGGTGTTTGCTCTGGGGGTGGCTCTCGGGAGCTGGTCCCTGTTTGGGGGGGGTTAATATTCGGGGGGGTCGTTGCTGTTTGGGTTGCTGTTGTTGGGGGCAGCTGCTGCTGTTGGGGTGGTTCTGGCTGGTTTTTGGCACCAGCCCCACCCTGAGCCCCCCGGCACGGGTGGGGAGTCACAGGCAGAGCCAGGCCTGGGGCTTGTGTGAGGGGCACGGCAGGGGCCGTGCGGGAGTGGGGCCGGCTGCTCGGGTTCCTGAGCGAGCTCGGAGCCAGCAGCAAGGACAGCAGAGCCCGTGCTCGCCTTTTTGGAAACCGCTGTGTCTCCCTCACGCCGCTGACCAGGATCCGGGGCAGTGCCCAGCCGCGGCTCTCTGGGAAACCTGCGGGAGAGAATCGTGGAATTGAGCTTGGGAAAGCCCCCCAAGGCCACCCAGTCCAACCATTCCCCAGCACTGCCACGGCCACCACTGACCCCTGTCCCCGTGTCCACGCGGCTTTTAAATCCCCCCAGGGACGGGCACTCCGCCCCTGCCCCGGGCAGCTGTGCCAGGGCTGCGCAGCCCTTTCCACGAAGGAATTATTCCCAGTATCCAACCTGACCCTCCGCTGGCACAATTTTGAGGCCGTTTGTCGCTTGTTCCCCGGGAGCTGAGCCCGACCCCCGTGTGCCCCCTCCTGCCCGGGGCCGGGGGCTGGTGGGGGGTGTGCGGGGGTGTTTGGGGGAGTTTGGGGATGTTTGGGGGAGTGACCCCGGGACTCCCTGG
>WEIT01039898.1:127890-146204 GCA_013389985.1 Dryoscopus gambensis
TGCGCCCCGGCGTGGCACGGACACAGCCCCGGAGCTGCTCCTGCGCGCTGGGGAGCGGCTGAGCCAGGGTGAGGAGACCCTTCCAGGGAGGAGAAGGAGATGTGAGCCAAGGGGAACGTGTCCGTGTGTCCCCGTGTCCGTGTGTCCCCGTGTCCGTGTGTCCCCGCACGCTGTGGGGCAGCGGGCTGCTGGCAGTGGCTCCGGAGCCGGGGTGAGGGTGGTGCGTGAGGCTGGGCGGGCTGTGGGGTTTCTGCCGTGCGGGGGGTGTTTGTTCGCTGCCTCTCCCCTGCTCACGCCCTGCTCTGCCGGGGTTTGCTGGAGCGGGGCGGCAGCGCCGGGGCTCCCCGGGTGCCGTGGCTGGCCCTGGCAGCGCAGTCAGCAAACGCTGTGGCTTTGGGGGGCGGCTCGTGGCACAGCCTGGAACTTCTCCGAGCGCAGCCTGGTTTTCCTGAGCCCGGCAGGGTCTGCAGTGGAGCATTAATTGACCCCTTCTGGGGATCGAAACACTGAGAAATCTGTTTGAAATGAGCTGTAACAGGGGCACTTTCAACTCTCTGTGTCCAGCATTGAATTTGGTGTGGAGATCTGGATGTTACAAACGGGGAGATCTGTGCAATCATCTTGGATGTGTTTTGGCAGCGCATCACCGAGCTCATTTTCCTCCTTTATTCCTCTCTGGGACTCCTAACATCTTTGATTTGCAGCAAGCTGAGGCAGGAAATATGATCTTTATAAATATTTATGGCTGTCAGCCATTTTATAGTTCTGGATTACCCCTGGAAAAAATATAAAGGTGTTTTCTCATTATCATCCATTGAACGAACTGTTGTGCGTGGCTGGAGACCTCGGGATTCTCCTTTGGGAACAGAAATCCTGGTGCTGTAGGAGGGCAGGCTGGGCTGAGCAGGGGTCCTGGGGAGCAGGATCAGGCTCCAAACTGCACCTGCGTGGTGTGGGGTGGGATCAGCCCGTCCCACCTGCCCGTGGGATCGCCGGGGCTGGGCCTGGGGCGCTGCGGCTGCCGCCAGGGCCTTGCAGGGGGTGCCAGGACTCGCAGCCCTTCCTCACTGCAGCTCTGTGCTTGCTTTGTGGGCTCTGGCCCCTGGTGCTCCATGGCAAGCTGTGAGCTGGGAGAGCGTTCCCAGGACAGCTCAGAGTCGCCGGTCTGGGCAGTTATTCCAGGAGAGTGAGCATGGAATGTGCCTGATCTCATCTTCTTGCAGCAAATGCTTCTCAGGGTGTTCTATTCGTTCTTGGTTGAACTCTCCTTCACTAATCCTTTTCTTTAGGACAGCTGTATCTTTTGTCTTTAGGAAAGATTGTGGTAGGTAGGCCAAAAAAGAAAGGAATAACCAGTGAGAGCCTGCTGTGTGCAGCATGGAGACAGGAGTGACTGGGGTGCCTCTGGGAGAGGTCATTCCTGAAGGAACAAACCCAGCTCCTGCTCTGGGCTGCAGGTGGGACTTGCTCAGGTGAGCGGGATGAGGCCTCTGTCTGTTCCCTGCATACCTGTGCCAGGTGGCTCTCGTGTCCTTGGAGCAGCTCCAGCCCGGAGGCAGGACGAGTTCCAGGCACCCCAGTGCTCCCCATGCTCCACCTGCTCACGTTGTGGTCAGGGTGGTTTATTCGAGGAGGTTCTGATCCACCAGGTGTAGGGAACAGCATCCAGGATTTCCAGTGGGGGTATTTTAGTGGGGAAATCTCTGGAAGCCTTGGTACTAATTTTGTATTTCCAAGTTTCTGGTCTCAAAAATGCTGTTCAAACCAGGGATTCCTCACGGAAAACGTGCCCCATTTTCCTCCCAGTGCAGCTGGGGCTCACAGCCTCTGCACTCAGCATTCGGAAGAGCTCTGGGGAGCTCCACCTTTTTTTTTTGTCCCAAGTGAAGCGAGGAGCTGTTCTAAGTGGGTTATTTTGTGGTGGTTGTCAGTTCTGTACATGACTCATCTTGTTTTCCTGCAGCTGTGGCAACCTGGGAGATGGGCTTGGGAAGACTTCACAGCTCTTTTCCCTTCCTGCCTCAGACGATGGGGCAGAGGGCAGCTCTTTGAATTCCTTATTTTTCCCGTCTGGAGACACCTTTGCCCCCGTGCTATCTGCAAGCTAAATGTGCTCAAGTATCAACCATTATCCTTCTGCCTGGGACTTTAAACCCTCCTCTTCCCCCCGCCTTCCAGCTTTGACTGGGTTGTGGTTTTTGCTCTTCCGTTTTTCCCGCTGGGTGACTGCAAACACTTAGTGTCTTCCACAGCCAGAATTTTGGGAATGTGCACCCAAGCTGAGCATCGTTTTCCGTGGGCTGGAGCGGGTTAAACAGGAGGCCCAGTGGTTGGGCTGAGTTCTCACCTGAGGGAGGCTGCAAGTCCCAGTTTGGTGTTTTCCCCAGCCCCCATTTGGTACCACTTTTGCTTTCCAGGCCCTGTTGGATGCTTTGCTTTCCCTGCTCCCATCCATGCCTTCCCTCCCATCCTGCTCTCATCCTTGCCAGATCCTCCTGGGATAACCTTCAGCTCTGCTGGAAGTCCTAAATATTCCTTTTCTCCTCTCCCATCTGCTTGCCTCAAATGGCAAAATACCCTCGTGGCAAGTCCTGGATTTAGGGAAAAGTCACCATCTATGTGCTGGTGGTGCTTTACTTTGTTCTGAGCAGTCGTTTCCAGGAACAACCCCATCTCCAGGTGATCTGCTGGAGCTGGGAAGGGTGCGCCTGGCACAGGTCACCTGGGAACGTGTGCCTGTGCTGTTCAGCTCAGGGAACACCTCAGCATCTCTTTATTTCCACTGCAGTCTCTGGTTTTCCTCCTGAATGAGTTTTGGTTTTTTATAAAAAGAGGAAAAACAAAGAAATGCTCAATTTTCCCCCTTCCTCCCCCACCAGGCTTTTCCTTGTATAATGGAGGAGGGATGAACGGCACGAGCACCATGATGGATTTCCTGGAGGAGCCTCTTCCTGGCGTGGGCACCTACGAAGACTTTAACACCATAGACTGGGTGCGAGAGAAGTCCAGGGATCGGGACAGGCACAGGGAGGTAAAAATTCCTGCTCCTCCTCTTTGCTGGCTCTGAGTGCAGGATAATGAACGTGAGACTCTTGCTGGGGTAGGGAGGCACTTCCTGGAGACACCGGGGTGGAGGGATTGCCCTCAGGATGGGAACTGAGAGCTCAGTTTGAGGAAAAGGAGCTCTGAGTCCAGCGTGCTGCAGTTTATTGGTTGCTGCTTCTCTGGTGAAGGCTTTGATTTATTTGGAATGGGGGTTTTGGAGCACAAAACCAGCCTGGCTTCCTGCTCTCGCAGTTGCACTGGTGAATGGTGCTCTTCCTATTGGGATTTTTTTGGTTTGAGAAGACCGAGTGCAGCTCTTGCAGAATTCCTTCCCAGGACTTCACCGCTCTGCGGTTAAAGGAATCTGCTCGGAACGCCAGGGGGGCTTTAGCTGAAATGCCCACGTCCCCAGCCTGCTCCTGCCTCGCTGGCAGCGCTCTCGGAGGGCGATGACTGAACTCAGCTTGTCTGTTTGTTTGCCAAAACGTTCTTTGATTATTTCTTTTTTTTCCCTGAGCATCCCAAAACAACTCCTGACTTCCTGACGGAGCCCAGGCAGAGCGCAGACCCCGCTCCCGGTGTGCACAAATACGAGAAATTAATATAATGCCCCAGTCTGGGCAAGAGCAGATCCAGCCAAGGGGCTCTGTGTCCCTCTGCCCCCTGCCCAAAAGCTGCTCCTCTCTGTGGGTTCAGAGTCCAAACCCCACAGCCTTGTCACGGGTGTGTCTCCAGGCACAGGTGAGGGGACAAAGGTGGTGGCCACCAGCCTGGGGCAGGACGAGCTGTTTCCTGTCTGCAGAGGTCACAGAATCATGGAATGGTTTGGGTGAAAAGAGACCTTAAAGTCCATCCCATTCCCCCCCTGCCATGGGCAGGGACACCTTCCACCATCCCAGGCTGCTCCAAGCCCTGTCCAGCCTGGCCTTGGGCACTGCCAGGGATCCAGGGGCAGCACACCTGCTCTGGGCACCCTGTGCCAGGGCCTGCCCACCCTCACAGGGAAGAACTCCCCAGTATCCCATCTATCCCCGCCCTCTGGCACTGGGAAGCCAATCCCCCTTGTCCAAAGTCCCTCTCCAGCTCTCCTTTAGGCCCTGCAAGGGGCTCTGAGGTGTCCCCAGAGTTTCTCTTCTCCAGGTGAGCACCGCTGTCTCCGTAGGAGAGGTCAAATCAGGTCAAGGCAGAATTTAGGACTGTCCAAAGAGGTGTAGGACTGGTCCAGTGAACAGAATTCCTAAGGAAGTACTTTAGGCCCCCACCCCAGGCTGTCTGGGATTCCTCAGCAGTGCTGCTGGGATCGGGGTTGCATTTGGAAGACAAAATTCCAGAGAAAAACCCAGCCAATGCTCATCCAGGCAGAAAGGATTCTTACTGCGTTTATTCCTGTTCAGTGGGTGTCGGCTGTGTCCGTCAATGTGCCTTTTTATCTGGGAAGAATAGTGGGGAGCTGGAACGTTTCCCTTGGGAGAGGGGCACACAAAGGCTGTTCTGTCACCCTTTGTGTGCCTGTCAGGAGCAGTGAGACTGACAGCCCTCAGCCATCCTGGGCTGTCTGGGACAGGGCTGGGCCCCGCTTCCCAGTGCCACCAGCACCTGCTTCCCAGCTGGACCATTTCCTCTCTGCTGGCATTAAATCTGCCACCCCCTCGTGTCCATACCCTTGGGACTCTGGCACAGGTGCCCGGAGCAGCTGTGGCTGCCCCTGGATCCCTGCAGGTGTTCCAGGCCAGGCTGGACGGGGCTTGGAGCAGCCTGGGACAGTGGGAGGTGTCCCTGCCCATGGCAGGGGTGGCACTGGGTGATCTGTAGGGTCCCTTCCCACCCAACCCATCCTGGGATTCCGTGATCTTTGATCCATTCTCCTGCAGCTCCCACCCAGCGCTGCGCCAGCTGCAGGAGCAGCCACTGTCGGATGCTTTTTCTCTCCCCCCGCAGAGAGTGGCAGTGTCCCCAAGTAGTTTCAGAGCATTTACACTGCGGTGGGTCAGAGTCCTCACGGATTTTTGTTTCTTTCTGCAAACCCTTCCCCAGATCACCAACAGGAGCAAAGAGTCCACGTGGGCGCTGCTGCACAGCGTGAGCGACGCCTTCTCTGGCTGGCTGCTGATGCTCCTCATTGGTTTGTTGGCAGGTGAGGGCAAACCTCCAGGTAAAGCCAATTCCTGCACTGCAGCATCAGGATCCGCTCCTCCCCAAGGCCTGGCGGGTCCCTGGAGCAGCAGGATTTCGGAGTGAGGACACTGAGGGCTCTGCTGCTGCCTCGTAATTCACAGGGAATTATTTTTAAGTGCTTCGAGGCTGTGTTTGTGCAAAACCAAAATAGAAAACTGAGGCTGAGAGGTGTCCCGGGCACTGCTCTGGGTCTGCTGCTGGTACAGAAGCCTGAAATAAAATATTCATTAAAGCAGAGCTGATCAAAATGCTGGGAGTGTCTGTGCTGAACGCTCCTCCTGGGTGCTGAAGGGGTTGATGCCAGGGGCTGCCAGCACGAGTTTGTTTTTTGGGCGGTTTTTCCTTCTGTACTTAGATATAAAAAGTGAGAGGTGTTGCTTGGAAATCAGGTGTCTTTCAGAACTGAGCTGGCTGAGACCTTTTAAATTACTTAGAAACAAACTTTGGCCCCAGGGCAGCGGGAATAAATCACTTGGATGCAAATCTTCCCGACAGGAAGCAGCAAGCATCTGTCACGAGGGATGGAGTGAAATCCTCTGTTAATGTTTACCCAGGAAGGCTGCTGGCCAGTTGGTCATTAACTGGGGGGATTTGCTGCGTGTTTATTGCAGCCTCTGGAGCTTGTGCTCCACTTGCTCCTCTGGGTCAGAGGTTCCTGGCCTCTGCCTTGGTGTGGGGGTTTTGGGGTTGGAGGAGTTATCAACAAAAGTCAATCGAAGATTCCTCCTAAAACCTGTCTGCCCTTCTGTGCTGGCTCTGCTTGCCTTGTTTTACTTGGCACAGTTGTAACTTTCCCTTCCTTTATTTTTCTTTTTTTTTAAATTCGGGTTGGAAATGTTTTCTCCAGACTCAGAGTTATTCCTGCCACAGTGTCGGTGTTGTTGGTGCAGCTCCTGCATCCCGGTGACACGTTTTGTCTGAGTCCCCCAGGAATGTGGGGCATCCCTCTCTGCCCTCACTGCTGCTGTGCTGTATTTAACAAACAGGTACTGGGAAGAATTAATTGCTGCTGATGCAGGGGGGGTTTGAACACAGTCAGCGTCTGAAATATCACTGGCCATGCTCTGTTTCCTGACCTGCTCTTTTCAATGTATTGAAATGATTCCAAAATTAGGCAAATCCTCTCATTTAGCTCTCCACAGAGTAAAAGTGAGTTGTAGGCAGAAGCACCACACGGCTCCGTGTGTTGGGAGGTGAGTCAGAGATTGGTGGGGCAGATTTAAGTCCGCACAAGGTGCTCATTAAATTATTTGGGTTTTTTTCCCCTTTGGACTAGGTTCCTTGGCAGGTCTGATCGACATCTCTGCCCACTGGATGACGGATCTGAAGGAAGGAGTGTGTTTGGCAGGGTTCTGGTTCAACCACGAGCACTGCTGCTGGAAATCCAACACCACCTTCACCGACAGGGACAAGTGTCCCGAGTGGAAGAGCTGGTCCCAGCTGATCCTCGGCCATGGAGAGGTGAAGTGTGCCTGGAACTGGTTTTGCTGCTGAGTTCCCTGTTTGCCCAGCCTGTATCATCCCAGGGGTGATGTGGATGTAGGTGCCAGGAGTCCAAGCTCTGGGTGCTTCAGTGGTTCATCGTTGGGGTTCTCAAGGGGTGTCAATAAACAACTTTTTGGGGTGTTGTCCTTGAGGGGAATGTGGGGAGGCAAAACTCTGCCCCATTTACAGGTGCAGTGTGTCCCTGGTGTGTCCAGGATGTGCTGTTGGAGGGTATTTTGCCCATGAACATTTTGGGGGAATGCCGTGATTGGTCACCCAGTGAATGGAACTTGTCCTTGGAACCTCAGACTCGGGGCAGGTCACTCCATTTTTAGCTGATAACTCTGTGGGATGACCTGCTGATTGCCTGTGCTCACTTTGGTGCCCAGGTTTGCTGCGGTTTCAGTTGAAACCGTCTCATTTGGGCAATTTTCTCCGTGTTCCAGGGGGCCTTTGCGTACATCCTCAACTACTTGATGTACGTTATCTGGGCCTTGATGTTCTCCCTGCTTGCCGTGCTCCTTGTGAAGGGCTTTGCTCCCTATGCCTGTGGCTCAGGGATCCCAGAGGTGAGTGAGAACAAGAAGGGGTTGTTTTTCAGGTGGGCTGAATTCACACGTACACGCTCTGGAGTAATTTCTCACACTTTAGACAATGGCTTAATACGTAGGTGTTTGTCCAAGCTGTTCCTGAAACACGTCTGTGCTAAAGTCTCCATGCAGTGCCTTGAAGAATCAGATGTTTTGGCCTTGCTGTAGGAGGCACTGCTTAGGTGTTCCTCCTCCAGGGACAGTGTCCCTGAGGGAAGGACTCAGTGGCTGCTTCTGCCTTTGCATGGAGAGAGATTTTTATGGAGTCTCTCACTTTTGATAGCTCAGGGGGGACTCTGAAAGCTGTAGGGAAGGGCAGGATTGGGAACGCCCAGTAAATCAGGAGCTCTGACCAGGGCTTGAATGAAAGCCTGTAGAGCTTTGTGTGCTTGACTTCCAGATCAAAACTATCTTAAGTGGTTTCATCATTAGAGGCTACCTGGGCAAGTGGACGCTGGTCATCAAAACCATCACCCTCGTGCTGGCCGTGTCCTCGGGGCTGAGCCTGGGCAAGGAGGGGCCCCTGGTCCACGTCGCCTGCTGCTGTGGGAACATCCTGTGCCACCTCTTCACCAAGTACCGCAAGAACGAGGCCAAGCGCAGGGAGGTGCGCGGGGACGCCGGCCTGGGGAGGGCCGCCTTGGGGGGGGCTCTGGGGCTGAGGGTGGGTGGTTCAGTTTTGGGGTAAATGGTTCTGTTTTGGCACGTTCCGGCGTGCCAGCGTTGGCCGGTTTACCTTCTGCTGAACCAAACCTGGCAGAGCCCGCCTTGGGGGCCCCCGCAGCACCTCGAGTTACACTGTGGGCACGGCGGGGACACAGGGGGAGTGCGGGGTGGGAAAAGCCGGGGTGGAATTGCTGCCGTCGTGTTGTGCTGCTGCTGGACCTGGGGGGATCACGTGGAACAGCAGGGGGGGCCGCCAGCTCGGCCACGTTGCTGGTTTGGTGCTGGCACTGTTGAAACGCTAACGCTGACTTTTTTTGGGGCTCCTTCTCGGGGAATTGGCTCACTCCACCTTTTCCCCGCTGCCTTAAAGCAGGTCACACCTGGCTGACTGCGCTGTAGATAAACGTTGTGCAAATTTCAGTGAAGAGAAACCAGAGAAGGGGGGTGGCTGGGAGGGCTGAGCAGTCTGAGTGCCTCTGTGTGTCCCCCAGGTGCTGTCAGCAGCGGCTGCCGCCGGCGTGTCCGTGGCTTTCGGAGCTCCCATTGGAGGAGTGCTCTTCAGCCTGGAGGAGGTAACCTTGGAATGCTGCCTTAGGGCAGACCTTACCCTGTGGGCCACAAACACAGCCCATGGAGGGATTCCTCCTGATGTCCAGCCTGAACCTCCCCTGGCACAGCTTGAGGCTGTTTTCCCTTGTCCACTCTCCTGAGAGCTGTGCCCCAGCCTACCTGGGAACAAACTTCTCTGGTTTATCAATCCTCTTTTCTTCCCAAGGACCACCTAATCCTTAATCTATTGATCCAGATGTGAAAGGATCATTGCTGTTTAGCTCAGGGGAGTACCTGGATGGGTTTCAGAGGAAGGCAGGGATGGATTTGCTCAGCTGAGCAATGGTTGGTGGCAGTGATGGCAGGCGCTGCCATTTGGTACTTTGGACCTTGCAGAGCCCCAGAATTCTGTGAATTCAGCTCATGGCTGATGTGTAACAGCTTTTATTGCCCGAGTGAGTCGCTCCAGGGATCACAGAGGGCACATGCACGTGCTGCAGGCCAGGGCCCATCCCACGCACTGCAATCCTCATCGCACCAGAGCTCCAGGCCAAGCCTGGGGTGCTTGGCTGGAGAGCAGGGAGTGAGCACATGGATCTCTGTCCTGGCTTCACTCCCTGCAGTGGGGTCGTGCTAAGTGTTCCAGTGACCAAAGGTGCTTTGTTGTCCCCCTCAGGTGAGTTACTACTTCCCCCTGAAGACCCTCTGGCGCTCCTTCTTCGCCGCGCTGGTCGCTGCCTTCACCCTGCGCTCCATCAACCCCTTCGGCAACAGCCGCCTCGTGCTCTTCTACGTGGAGTTCCACATGCCGTGGCATCTGCTGGAGCTGGTGCCCTTCATCCTGCTGGGAATATTTGGCGGGCTCTGGGGAGCTTTCTTCATCCGCAGCAACATCGCCTGGTGCAGGCGGCGCAAGACGACGCGGCTGGGCAAGTACCCGGTGCTGGAGGTGTTCGTGGTGACGGCCATCACGGCCATCCTGGCCTTCCCCAACGAGTACACCAGGATGAGCACCAGCGAGCTGATTTCGGAGCTCTTCAACGACTGCGGGATTCTGGACTCGTCCCAGCTCTGCGAGTACGTGAATGATTTCAACAGCACCAAGGGGGACGATCTGCCCGACCGCGCCGCCGGCCCCGGCGTCTACACAGCCATGTGGCAGCTGGCCCTGGCCCTCATCATGAAGGTCTTCATCACCATCTTCACCTTCGGCATGAAGGTGAGGGTTGCCTGTAAAGGAGCTCATGTTCTTCCCACGCTCTGCAGGGCCCTCGGAGTTTTGTGTCCTCCCTAAGCAGACATGTGTCCCCCCAGGCTCTGTCCGAAGGGGACAGACTGCAGTTGTTTGTCCTGCTGCTCCGTACCTGAGGGCAGTAGAAACCCTCCAGCCTGAGTGTGGGCGCCAAATGCAGCCACAAAACTGGTGCCTCAGGGCTCCACATCCCATTTTCCAGACACAGAATGCTCCTAAATGGTCCTGCCTCAAGCTTTTTTGATGAATATGTGATTTAGATGCAACAGCTAATTGCAAAGCAATCAATGTCTTAATTTGTAGATGCTTAATTGGAGCTGTTGCTTGCTCAGATGCTTTGGAAGTTGTTTGGTGCAGCCTCTGGAGCTGCAGGCATAGTTCCCAGGTGTTCCTGCAGTGGATGGAGCTGATGGGCAGCTTTTATGTCCCAGCTCAGTGCAGGAGGGTTGGGCTGGGTGACTTCTCCAGTGTCCCTTCCAGCTCAGCTCCAGCAAAGCCTCTGCCTCGCCCTCGCTGGAGGCTCCATCCCTCCTCTGCGCGGTCCCGGCGCTCCGGTGCTCACTGCCCCGTGTCCCCACAGGTGCCCTCGGGGCTCTTCATCCCCAGCATGGCCGTGGGGGCCATCGCGGGCCGGCTGCTGGGGGTGGCCGTGGAGCAGCTGGCCTTCTACCACCACGACTGGGCCATCTTCAGCGGCTGGTGCAGCCAGGGCGCCGACTGCATCACCCCCGGCCTCTACGCCATGGTGGGCGCCGCCGCCTGCCTGGGTAAGCGGGGGCCGCTGGGGCCGGGCTGGGGCTGGGGCTTGGATGGCCACCTGAAGAGGGGTGTGGTGGGTGAACAGTTGGACTCCCTGATCTCAGAGGTCTTTCCCAGCCTTAATCACTGAACCACAGCATGGTTTGGGTTGGAAGGGACCTTAAGGATGACCTCGTTCCATGCTGTAGCGATTCGGGGGCTGAAGAGCTCTGCTTGTGGCCGGCCATCAGAGCTGGTGTCACCCCGAGAACCCCAGGAAATGCTGTTGTAGAACGTGCCACATGTTCCTCGTCCTGGGGGTGCTCTTTTGCCATCCCCAGCCTGGTGCTGGGCACGGCAGGCTGCAGTGGGGAGCTCCTGAATGGCAGAGCAGTTGAGGCTGCCCAGGGACCTCAGTTTTCCTGTGGGGTTTTAATTCATTTTACTTCCTCTTCTGGCCTTAAATCTTGTGATGCAATTCTGCTTTTAAGTGCTCTGTTTTTTGGTCACACTTCTTCCTCTTGGCTGAGTTGGAGAGACTGGGTGCATGTGACTGAACTTCACTTTCACAATTCCCAGTCCTCTCATCCATGGACTAATACGTTTAACTCCTAAGGGGCTGCTTTATCAGGAGAAACTCCTCTAAAAATGTGCCACCAAACCCCACCTTTGGCCTTTTTAGAGGGGAGACACCTTGTTTGAGCAGCCCAATCCAGTGGAAGGTGTCCTTGCCCATGGCAGGGGTTGGAATGAGATAGACTTGAAGGTTCCTCCAAACCCAGACCCTTCTGGGATTGTTTGCACACAGTTGGTGGAAGATAAATGCACTTTGACTTTGTTAATGGTTCTGTTCGCTGCTGGGCAGCACTGGAGGGTCTGTGCCCCTTTAGGGAACGGGCATTGGAGCAAAACTCCTGTAAAATACTTGGGAGTAGCTTTGGGACTCGAGTCTCAAGAGCATAGTTAAAACACGCCAAGACAAAACCACGCAGACCTCGAGCTCCCCCCGTGCCGGGGCCTGGCGCTGTGGCAGGGACAGAGGTTTTGGTGCTGCTCCGATCGTGTTTGGCACTGCTGGGCGGGGCAGTGCTGGCAGCAGCCCTCTAGAGCTGGGGACTGGCGTGACACAGCCCCAGAGTGACCCGCGCCGCGCTGTGTTGGCAGGGGGCGTGACCCGCATGACCGTGTCGCTGGTGGTCATCATGTTCGAGCTCACCGGGGGGCTGGAGTACATCGTGCCCCTGATGGCCGCAGCCATGACCAGCAAGTGGGTGGCCGACGCCATCGGCCGGGAGGGCATCTACGACGCCCACATCCGCCTGAACGGGTACCCCTTCCTGGAGGCCAAGGAGGAGTTCTCGCACAAGACGCGGGCCATGGACGTGATGCGGCCGCGCAAGAACGACCCCCCGCTGACGGTCATCACGCAGGACAGCATGACCGTGGAGGACGTGGAGACCATCGTCACCACGACCACCTACAGCGGCTACCCCGTGGTGGTGTCCCGCGCGTCCCAGCGCCTGGTGGGGTTTGTCCTCAGGAGAGACCTCATCATTTCCATCGGTAAGAGGTGACGGTGACGCGCTGTCGGTAACGCCGGCCCTGGCTGACCTGAGGCGTTCACACCCCCGGCGCTGGCGGCTGGCCCGGTTGGCGCATCCCCGAGCAGCGTGGATGGGTGGCGTGTCACAGGATCACAGGGTCATTCAGTTTGGAAAAGCCCTCCAAGACCATCAAGTCCAACCTGATCCTCACCTTGTCCCCAGCCCAGAGCGCTGACTGCCACATCCAGGCGGTCCTTGGACACCTCCAGGGATGGGGGCTCCAAACCTCCCTGGGCAGCCCCTGCCAATGTTAGCGAGCTTTCCTGTGAAGANTGCGGCTGACCTGAGGCGTTCACGCACCCCCGGCGCTGGCGGCCGGCCCGGCTGGCGCATCCCTGAGCAGCATGGATGGGTGGCTTGTCGCAGGATCACAGGGTCATTCAGTTTGGAAAAGCCCTCCACGACCATCGAGTCCAACCTGATCCTCACCTTGTCCCCAGCCCAGAGCGCTGACTGCCACATCCAGGCGGTCCTTGGACACCTCCAGGGATGGGGGCTCCAAACCTCCCTGGGCAGCCCCTGCCAGTGTTAGCAAGCTTTCCTGTGAAGAAATTCCTCCTGGTGTCCAACCTGACCCTCCCCTGGCACCGCTTGGAGCTGTGTCCCCTTGGATAAAATACAGGAACGAGTGCAGTAGGGTATCGTGTGCATTGCCTGCCCTCTGTGGTACCACCACGAGCTCCTGCACTCGTGTTCCTTGGAATCCCCAGGGATTCACCAAGGGTGGTCCCGTCCCAAGCTGTGCACAGTGAGGCACGGGGTGGGATTTGGGTTTTCATCATCAAATATCCTAAATATTCTGGAGTATTCTGAATATCCAGCCTGGTGTTTGGCCCTTCCCAGGAAGTCCTGGAATGCTGGTTCAGGTTGCAGCGTGGCAGGTGCCCGCAGTACCTGTGTGTGCACTGCTGTGAAGGTCTGAGGGGTGGCCAGTCCTTGACTTGTTTTCCATTCCTGACCCCGATGACGTCCACGGAGCCTGTGCCAGTCGTTAAGTGCTTAGAAACCGTCCTTTAACTGCTCTGCATGGGACCCAAATCAGTGACTCATGAAAGTACAAAGCATTTTATTTACCTCCTATAAAAACCGGGCAGTTAAAAGTTCTCCAGAACTTGTATTTACCTGGCCAGAGCACAGTGAAGTGCAACAGCCTCGGCTTTGGGCAGAGCTGATGTGCTGATCCCTCCCCTGCAGTGGAACTTTGGAGATCCTGGAGGCTCTGCCAGGTAATGAGTGACAGGACGAGACCTGAAGTTGTGCCAGGTGAGGTTTAGGTTGGATATTGGGGAAAATTTTTTCGTGGAAAGAGTTGTCCAGCCCTGGCACAGCTGCCCAGGGCGGTGGTGGAGTCCCCGTCCCTGGAAGTGTTCAGGAAGCACATGGATGTGCTTGAGGATGTGGCTTAGTGGTGACCAACGTGGTGGTGCTGGTCCTTGGTGGTCATAAAGGTCTTTTCCAACCTTGATGACTCCATGATTCTCTTACAAGAAAGGCTGGAAACCCACCACACCCTTCTTGGGTGGGAACAGCTCTGGCGGAGGGAAGGAGAGGACTTTTAAGGCCATTAAACGTGAGCTGGGGAAAGGGAGCGCTCTCCCGTGTGGCAAAGGAAAGGAGTGCTGATATTTGATCAAATACTTACCTTTCCAGAAAACGCCCGGAAGAAGCAGGATGGGATCGTGAGCACCTCCGTTATTTGTTTCACTGACTACTGCCCCCCGCTGCCCCCGAGCTCCCCGTCTGTGCTGAAACTCAGGAGCATCCTGGACCTCAGTCCCTTCACGGTGACGGACGAGACGCCCATGGAGATCGTGGTGGACATTTTCCGCAAGCTGGGGCTGCGCCAGTGCCTGGTCACTCACAACGGGTGAGAGCCTGGGGGCCGGAGCCTGCTCTGCTGGGCAGGGGGGCAGCGCTGGGGTCCCTCTGGGGCGGCTCTTGCCCGGCAGAGGCGGCTGGGGCAGCCCAGCTCCGAGCCCTGCCCGGGACGGGGCAGCCACAGCTGCTCTGGGAGCCCGTGCCGGTGTTTTACCGCCCTCGGAGGGTGCCACGCTGCCTGTGGGGTGTCACTTTGAATCCCCAAAGACTCTTCAGCGCCTGCAAGGGGCTCAAAGGCCCCGCCGGGGTCCCTCCTGAGGGCACCGGCGCACTAAAACCGTGTTTTGCTTTCCAGGAAGCTGCTGGGGATCATTACCAAAAAGGACGTACTAAAGCACATTGCACAGATGGCCAACCAGGACCCCAACTCCATCCTCTTCAACTAGAGGCAGACTGTAGGGACTGTGTGTCCCACGCACCTGGAACTTTGTAGCCCATCCTGGGTAGACTTTCCTATTTTTATTGAGACCGTGGAACTGTTTCCAGCGTTTTCCTCCGTGGAGCTGAAGAAAATATTTTTTTTTTCTACCAGATAACCAATTGCACTACGGAATCTGTGGAACATGATCTTCTTTTTAGAAGGAAAAGAAAAAGAGACTTTATTTACGTTGCTTTTGTGAAGTTGCATTGGAAAAATTCCATGAAGGAGTAAAAGCAAAGTGTTAGAGAATTGTATTTCCTCCTCTTCTTTTGTTGGAGCTGCTGTTAGGAACGTGGGGAGGAGAAGCCGAGGTGTTTGTGCACTTGCAGAGGTGTGGAAGGGGCAGGATGGTTTTGCACACAGTGTTGAGGTGCTGGCAGAGGGCCAGGGCTGGGCTCAGGGTGGTGGATTCCCAGTTGGCCACTTGGGAAAAGTCACAACTCTGTGAAGCCAAAAGAGGGGAGAAAAAAAAAATTTGGCCGGCTGAGGCTGCTTGGCTGAATGAAGGGAAAAAAAAACCCCAAACCACCTCCCCCTGCCCCAGATCAGATGTCCTTAAAATTGGGCCCAGTTTCTGATTGGGAAGATGCTGGTTTTGATTAATTAGTGAATGTATTAATTACTCTGCCGCTGCCTTGTCAGGAGAGCCCAGAGGAGGAGGCAGGCAGAGTTCACAGGTGTCTTCCCATCCTGCTCCCTTTCTCAGATCCCTGCCCAAGGATTCCTTCTCCTCGAGCACACCACTAAAGTCCCGGAGGCCGAAGCTGCTGCCCCTCCCCAAACCCGATGTGCTGGCACTGCCCAGTGGCCCCTGCAGAGCCCCGGGCCGGGGCACAGGCGCTGTTCCCTGCTCCCTCCTCCCCTGGATCCGGAGCATTCCCAGCGTGGCACTGCTGCAGGTCTCCTCTGGCCACAGCCATGCAAGAAACCCTCCCCACCCGCCCCCCTCGGCCCCGGCCCAGCGCTGACCAAATGATTTTGCTGTTAATAAAACTGTGCCCATTTCCTGGGGTTCGGGAGGTTTCTGGATGCCTTGGGAGGCTGATGCTGCTCATCCCGGCCTCAGCTGTTCCGTGGTCCTTGATAAACCTGTCCCTGGGGACTCCTGGCTGAGCTTGGCTGGGTCCCTCCGAAAATCTCTGATACCAACAAATTCCTTGTCTTTCCAAGGAGCAAAAGCCAGATTCTTGATCTTCCAAAGCCATCCAGCAGCCAGTCCCCTCTCTGCTGCTTCCACCGATGTCTCAATCCTTGTACAGCTCAAAGCTGCCTCAGCCCGAGATGTCACCGATGGATCCAGTTCCTTTTGCTTGGAAAATTAAAGGCCTGGACTGGTCTGTGGTGGTTTTGTGCAGCAGGAGATGGTTGGAATTCTTCGTGTGCTGCCTCAGCCTGTGCCAGCAGCAGCTTTGCCTTTAAATGCCGTTTTTTGTTCTGTTTGGAGGGCAGATGGATGCTCCTGGATCTGAGTCCAGGGAAGCAGCTTCCCTCTCCCAGTCCCCTTTCTGGGAATGCCTGTCCTGCCCTCGCTGGCTTCCCTTCCCTGTGGCACACCCGGGATGCCAGAAACACAAAGCTTTTCTGTTTTTCTCCTCACCTGACCATCCTCAGGAGGGTCCCAGCTTGAGAAATGTGGTCCTGCTTCAGTTAGATCCGTGATCCATGGGTGGATTCCTCTCCTTGGGGGAAGGCTGCAGCAGCCCAGTGCAAAGGTAAGGTGTCAGAAGGAAAACCCGTGTGCAGGGTTACCCCAGATGGATCGTCCCAGCTGGCTGGTGGCTCGTCCCAGCTGCTCCCGGGGAAGCGGGAGGGCAGGGAGCAGCTGTCACAGGGAACCGCAGCTGCTCTGCAGTCTGGGAACGGGAGCCCGGGGCAGGAAACACCTGCCCGGCAGCTCCCCGCTCTCCCAGCTGCTGCTGTGTGTGTCCCAGGGATTGTTGTCTCGGTGGGAGAGGTGTCCTGGAGAAAGTCCCGGCTGGGAGGGTGAGAGTGGGAACTGGAGGGACGCTCACTTTGGATACGGGCGGGATCTCAGCCCCTAGAGGAGGGCTGCTGCCAGCACTGCCCCGCCCAGCAGTGCCAAACACGATCGGAGCAGCACCAAAACCTCTGTCCCTGCCACAGCGCCAGGCCCCGGCACGGGGGGAGCTCGAGGTCTCGGCGTGGTTTGGTCTCGGTGTGTTTTAATTATGCTCTTGAGACTCGAGTCCCAAAGCTACCCCCAAGTATTTTACAGGAGTTTTGCTCCAATGCCCGTTCCCTAAAGGGGCACAGACCCTCCAGTGCTGCCCAGCAGCGAACAGAACCATTAACAAAGTCAAAGTGCATTTATCTTCCACCGGCTGTGTGCAAACAATCCCAGAAGGGTCTGGGTTTGGAGGAACCTTCAAGTCTATCTCATTCCAACCCCTGCCATGGGCAAGGACACCTTCCACTGGACTGGGCTGCTCAATCAAGGTGTCTCCCCTCTAAAAAGGCCAAAGGTGGGGTTTGGTGGCACATTTTTAGAGGAGTTTCTCCTGATAAAGCAGCCCCTTAGGTGCCAAACCTCAGCTCCCGAGCAGGGCTTTTCCTGTCCTGCTCTTCCATCGCTTCTCTGCAGGAGGAGCCCCGCGGTTCGCTGCAGCGGGCGGGTGGGGTGCAGGACAGCGCCCGTCCGCTGGATGAGTGACCCCGAAGGGCCAGGGCTGGGCTGCCGTACCCTATTTATGGCACACGGTTCTGGGGAGCTCTTTGGGGCCAGGGCTAGATGCGCTTGGCTGTGGGATGCTGGAAGGGCAGGGTGGGAGCGGGGGGAGCCGCCTTTGAGCCTCCCGGTGAGCTGATCCTTGAGGTCCCACCCCAAACCAGTCCGATTCCGTGGTCCTGTGGAATGGTGCCCGGGTTTGGACAGGACACACAATGAGGAATTTTCTTTAAAAGTGGAATTATTTTTCCCTGCTTGTCTCGTGGGGGGATGAAAGGGGAAAGCCCGCGAGCCGGGCTGGAGCTGGCTCAGCGCTTCCCTCGGGTTCGGCTCCCGCAGCCCGGGCAGGGCTCGGCGGTGCCGAGCCCGAGAGGGAAGGGAGGGAACGGGGCTGCTCCAGAGGCCGCTCGGGGAAAGACAGCTGGTGCTGGAAAAGGAGAGAAGTCCCTTCCTTTCCTCTGGGGTCCCCGTGAGGGGCTGGGAGCAGCGCAGCTGGGATGGGGTTGCACTGAATGGCCTTTAAAGGTGCTTCTGACCCGAACCAGCCGCGGCCCCACGAGGGACGGGCTGAGCCTCCCGCCTGCAGCAGCCCCGGCTGCCCTCTGCTCGCTCCGGCAGTAATGTTTTCCCCAGGGTTTCGGGAGCATCCCGCAGCTCCGCGAATCCTTGGTGCTGTAGGAAAGAGGTTTCTGTTTTGTTTCCCCTTTTTTTCGGGCTGAATTCCTGCCTGGGGGGAGCAGCGGCCGGGGAGGTGCCCTGGGGCAGAGCGGGAAGCGCTGCTGGGGTCAGACCCCGCTGCCTCTCTTTGTGTGCTCCGTTTACAATATCCCGAGGAATGATTTCCTGCCGCCCTGACGTGGATTCGGCGTGGATTTCCTCTCCCCGCTCTGAACTCGGGCCAGGCTGGGGACTTGAAAGTAAAACGAGATCGTGTCTGGGCAGGGATGGAGACTTGGAGGTAGCGATGAGCTGGTTCTTAACAACAAAGAGGGAAAAAAAGAGCCTTTGGCCCTAGGATTTATTTAGAGACGAAGGCTCGGGGCTGTGCACGCCCTGGGCTGGGCATCTCTGCGCTGAGGTGGAGCAGCTCCTCGGCAGTGGAGGTAAGAGGGTCCTTCGGCTGCAGGAAGCACTTTGTGGATCCACACAGCGAGGCCATGGGAAATCAGGTCACTGTGGGGATGTTGTTGGTGCTGCAGTCACCCCAGGCCGGGTTAGAGCAGGA
>WEIT01039901.1:0-14856 GCA_013389985.1 Dryoscopus gambensis
ACCACCTCTGCCACCTTTCTGTGTGCTCTGCTTGTTGCACAGCATTAGCTTCCCTACCGGCACAGAGGCAGCTCAACAGCAAAACAGACACACCATGCTGAGAGATGAAGAGCAGTGAATCCTTGACTAACCTCATCTCCTTTATGACAAAGTGGTCCATTTGGTGGATGAAAAAAAGGCTGTGAGGTTTTCTACCTGGAGTTTTATAAATCTTTTGGCTCTGTGTCCACCAGCATTCTCCTGAACAAACTAGCTACTCATGGCATGGACTGTTTGCTGGGTGAAAAACTGTCTGAATGGGTGAGCCCAGAGAATGGTGGTATTGAAAAGAGTTAAATCCAGTTGCTGGCCAATTACAAGTGGCATTTCCCAGAGCCTAGTTCTGTTTAATACCTTTGTCAATGACCTGGACAAGGGGATCAATCAGTTTGCAGAAGACACCAAGCTGAGTAGAAGTGTTGATCTGCTGGAGGGCAGGAAGGCTCTACAAAGGGATAAACAAGCCAAGGTCACTGTCTGAGGTTCACCAAGGCCAAGTGCCAGGTCATACCTTTGGGTAACAGCAACCCCCACAGGCTGGGGACAGAGCGGCTGGGAAGATGCCCACAGGAAAAGAACCTGGAAGTGCTGGTTGACAGTGGCTGAACATGAGCCAGCTGTGCCCAGGTGGCCAAGAAGGCAGTGGCATCCTGGCCCGTATCAGCAATAGTGTGGCCAGCAGGACTAGGGCAGTGACAGTCCCCCTGTGCTCAGCACTGGTGAGGCTGCGCCTTGAGTGCTCTGCCCAGTTCTGGGCCCCTCACTACAGCAAAGACCTTGAGCTGCTGGAGTGACAGCAGATCTGGTGAAGATTCTGGAGCACAAGTCCCACAAGGAACAGCTGAGGGAGGTGGGGTCGTTTAGCCTGGAAAAAAGGAGGCTTAGGGGAGACCTTGTTGCTCTCTACAACTGCCTGAAAGGAGGCTGTAGCCAGGTGGTAGTTAGTCTCTTCTCCCAGATAAGAAGTGACAGGACAAGAGGAAAGGGCCTCAACCTGTGCCAGAGGAGGTTTTCACTGAAAGGACAGTCAAGTATTGGAACAGGCTGCCAAGTGGTAGAGTCACCATCCCCGTCGGTATTTAAAAGACATGCAGACTTGGCACTTAGGGCCATGATTTGGGGTGGGTGTGGCAATGCTGGGTTAATGGTTGGACATGATATTCTTAGAGGTCTTTTCCAACCTAAGTGATTCTATGATTCTATCCTCCACTAATGCATGAAATGCATCCCAAGGCTTAATGTACTCAAATTAGAGACTCCTGATAGGTGATCACAGAGATTGCCTGGCAGTTCTTCCACCCCAAATGTGCTAGATGTCAAGAGGGAAAGCTTCCGTTTCTTCAGCTTCTATCATTTATTCCAGAAAAGTCCACTTAAACTTGGAAATAAGGATGCAATTTCACTTTCCAATTGCAGGACACAATTTAAATGCACATCTGTCACTGAGAATAAATTACGTTAAGAAGTGCCAGGAGGTCATTATGTTTATTCTGTTTATAATTGCTTAGTTCTCCTTTTAATTTTTCAGCTTTTGTTTTATTTATTCTGTTGAATAGATTCTTGTTTGTGTCTGGTTTTTTGCCCCTATTGTCCTTGTTACATAATCTGCATCTTTGGTAATATAAACAGCCTAAAACCAGAAAACAAAGCCCTTTGAAACAGGACACCTTCAGTACTTACCTTTCAATACTGCGTATCATAGTTACACATTCAAGTTCATAGACTAGCATGTCCAGTTAAGCATCTAATTATTCTGATCAATGCCCTTGTCCATTTAAATACCTGAATGAGGCCAGTTTCTTTCTTCAGTCTCTTATTTAGGTACACAATTACTGATTTTTAAAAAAACCTTTGATAAGCATGAGCTCTATGAGTTATTTTTTCCACTTTCCTATTTTCTTAAGTCTCTCTGTTATTATTACTGCTTTCCCAAGTACCAGATATTGACTACTTTAAATTCAGAGAATAATTGAGTGCTCAGTTAAGTGCACAATAACCCAGGCAAATATGCAGTTCCAGACATGATCTGAAGTTTGTATTTCTAAGTGGCATGCAGTATGTTTCTAAATGACTGACTTGATAAAAATTAGTTTGCTGATATACATTTAGCTCTGTTTTCAGTCATTTCTAGCAGGTCCTTGGGAAGAAACAGATGACTAATGCATAACAAATTCCAACATACATAGATGTATATAAATCAAGAAGAAAGCAAAACCATCAATGTTGCATCTTAGTTTTGCAAACGGATAGAAAATTATGGCAAGGAACTTTTACTCTGATGAGATTTCAACAGCCTATATTTATGTTGAAGTATTTGGGGTTTTTTTTTCATCGGAATCTGTAGACACTTCTTCATGAAATGTTATTTGTTGAATATAAAACTCAAAACAGCATTCTATTTTATTCATTTGAAAGTATAAAAGTCTGGTAATAATCATTATTTCTAAACATTTAGATGTCCTGAAGTAAGTTATCTTACTTACAGGGGATAACACACTGTCATATGAATTTGCACACAGCCCCAATTACTGCCTTTACTGCAACTTCAACACTTTCAGAAGGCATCCGTTCTGTTTTACATGTAAAAACTAATCCTGAGGAAAAATCTATGTTATTAAATTCCTACAAGAAACATGTATACTTATACTAAATGGAAGCCACGTATGCACGTTAGATGCTAACCCTATGGAACACCATCTGTCTACACTAGCTGGATGACATGCAACAGGGCAATGGATGAGAAACAAAGCTAGTCATTCACTTAAAAAGAAATAGTTCAACACAGCCTTCTCTTGTGACACATTAAATACGATAGCCAGAAGTGGCAGGGTGCTAATTACTCTAGTGATGTGATCCATTTTCTAAATAGTGAGAACATCAATAATTCATCAGAAGTGGCTGTTAAAAAATTTAGTGTCTGACAATCCGAGCCTGGCAAACAGAAGGATAATCTTTTCTGTCTACTAGTTGGCATTCAGAGGCTTTCTTTTCATTATAAAATATAAATGCATTGTTCCTGCTTGAGGCGGTCTAGATTATGAAAGATGACAGATGTATAATGTGTCTAGTTTTGATTGTTTTAGGTAGGAAGGCAGAACCCAGCAGACAAAAATGCAGATGTCACATATTTAATGAAAATGAGGTTTACGAATATGTTTAATAAAGTCTGAATGGTTTCTGCTAATAGTGGCAGCCCAATTACATGGAAGTGAGTATAGCTACATAAACATAAAAATATGAAGTAATCAGGTGGCTCTGCTGGCTGAATATTGCACTTCCAGTTAAGAAAAATGCCCTGCTTATTCAGAAGAGCTTCATTTAGCTGTTGGCATCCACATTTCAGAGAGAGCATTAACAACTGCAAAGTCAAAGCATATTGCCGAGATGGACTCGCAAGGCTTTCTCTTTGCTTACATAAATTTCTAGCTTTTATATTTCTGCAGCAATGTAGACAAAAATAAATGATAAAAGTCTTCCTGTTTAACCATGTCAGAGTGTAATTTGCAGGTACGTGTTGTTTGAATACAAAAGGTTAGAAAGGTGTTGCCTAGTTTGACAAAAAATTAGAACATAGGTACCTGCGTAAGCGACAGCTCTGAAGAAAAGCATTATTGATCAGCTTTTCAAAGGTATTTAGGCACTTAACTCCCATTCTGGCAAGTCCAGTCTCTCAAAATCAGTGACAATTAGGTGGTCAAATAAGAATTAGGTTCTCAAATAGCTTTGTGGATATGGGCCTATGTCCCAGACTTAAACAGGTTAAATGCTTCAATTAGAATTTAAGTGGATCATAATATAATAGTCCTACTACAAGAAAATGGGTTTAGCAATGCTATTTCTCTCCTTCAGCTGCTCAAACAGAATTTTAATGAAGGTCTTATAAAACAATCTCAGGATAGACAAACTGCTTAAACACCCAAATCCTTGAATCATCAATATTTCAGCCCTCATGATTTCTCTCACCATAGACCAACAGACAGAGCTTTATATTGTTTTCAAAGTCCCAGATGTAATCCTTCATTAAAATTTAGATTGATCCCTAAAGAAGATACTTCACACATTCTTGCTTCTGATAACTGATAATTGAATTTTATTAGTTTTATGATTAAGGTAGAAGCTGAGAGCATGCTTCAATTATTTGCTGCATAATGTGATGCACTTGAAATTTTTACTTTCTAAAATTCCTGGGACATTAGCTGCAAATCTTCATTTCTGCAACTCGGAGTAACATATTTCATCTTAACCTCAAAGTCCTCTCATAAGTACAAGCTACGCATAAGCAAAGAGTGGCTCTAGTCCAGGATTAACAAGTACCTACAGATACCAGTGGTCTTAAATTATTTCAATTTAGGCTCTTGAAAGGGAACTTTTCTCTTATTTACCTACCCAGACTTCAACACTTTCAGAAGGCATCCATTCTGTTTTACATGTAAAAATTAATCCTGAGGAAAAATCTATGTCATTAAATTCCTACAAGAAACATGTATACTTATACTAAATGGAAGCCACATATGCACGTTAGATGCTAACCCTGTGGAACACCATCTGTCTACACTACTTGGATGACATGTGTCCAAGGTAACTCAAGCTGAAATTCAGACATCATACAAGTAGTCACTTCTCAAAATTTTGGAAAAAGGGGAAGTTATCTCTTTTCTGAGAATGGGTCCATGAAAATCCAGAAATAATCTCTCAAAACTTAGAACATCTTATGCGAGAAGATAGGTGATCTTGTAGCATGTATTCCCTGTAGATCCAAGATCTAAATGGGCTGCATGCATCAGAAAAAAATGGATCTGTGAACTCAGCTGAAGGAACAGTTCTCAAGGAACTGTAAACTGGTAAAAAATCATGCCAGAAAAACTGTAGAAAAGATTATTCCAAACTCAGCTTGTATGATGAGATAGGAAAAAATTCCCACAAAAAATACCTTATAAAAACCGCACGGACATTAATCTACCTACAATGCAAAACATCCTCAAATTCTTACAGCATACCTGACATATTAAAAGAAATGGATCTACACTATTTGTACAGAGATGATATTTTTCATGAACTCCCACCAGAAATGCCCAGCCTCTATAATTAAAGGCTGACTTTAATGCTTTGTCTTCTGTCTGGATCATTTAAGGTTTATTAAATCCAGTGGTTGACAGTTAACCAACTTCGATAATTGCTTTTCTCTGGGAAAAAAAAATCAATTTTATCTCTTTTCCCGTCATTAAATCAATCTCTGGGAAAAATAAAGATATATTTTCCTCCCTTTAGATTTATTATTTATTTTTATTCTTGATAATTACAGGCATTCTCCCCACGTACTATTGTGTCGAGAATATAGTCCACTAAGTATTAAAGATTACTTTGTGGAAGCCAAATCTATATGCTAATAGGAAAAAAACCTAAGCAAACAAGAAAACATCACAGATAGTTTAGAGACTTACATCTCCTCACTAGGAATCAGTCCTATCTGAATGGGAAATAAAGAGGAGGAAAAAAATCAAACACACACCACAAAAAACAAACAAACAAAAAAAAACCAACAAAAACCAAAAAGCTTGGAAAACAAGAAGCAAAGATATCCATTGAGCCATATTCTGTGACTCAATCCCTTCTAACAAGGACATAAAGGGAGAGGCTTCCCAAAAATGCCAGTATCTCAGCATGTAGTAACTTTTGAGGCTTTTCTTATGGCTCCATCTTGTTTTCAAGTCAAAAGTAATCAACGCTCCCCGTGCTGGAAGGAATGCCATTCTGAGGGTACAAACTTTTTCACTGAACAAAAAGCTTACTGACTGCAGCTGGGTGGAGCACTGGATTTTTAGGAAGTCCAGTCATTCAGAAGTCAAGGATGGAAAACAGTAATAAGTATAATTAAGTGGAAAATTAGAATTAAATTTCACAATAAAGTGAATAATTTGGGGTTTTTTTCCTTCATTTTGTGTAAATACATTTTTCAAGGCCAGGTTGGATAAGGCCTTTAGTAATCTGCTGTAGTAGGAGGTGACCCTGCCCACGGGAGAGGGAGTTGGGACTAGGTGATTTTTAAGGACCCTTCAAATCCCTTAGCAGTCTATTAATATTATGTGGAATTATGTTGATATGTCTGCATAATGTTGACCGTGTGCAAATATAACTGGATTTTAGTAAAAAATATGTAACAAACTCAAAATTAAATCTTTTTAAATTTTTTTCCCCTTGAAAGATGACATTGCTATAGACTCAAAGTGTATTGATCCACTGTTCTGAATATTAGAAATGTCAAACTCTATTCTGCACTGTGTTTTATGGAAGTCTTCTGTAAACTGTGCTGCCTATTTCAGCATAACCTAGGAAATTTTTCAGAAGACAATTGCTAGTTTGCATCAGCCCGTATCACCATCACTTAGTGTACTTCCAGCTGCTACCCTGGAGCTACTCTGGCACAGGTTCCTTTAGTTTGAACTGCAGCCATTACTTTGCACAGCTCACCAAAGTCTTAGAAACTCTTTATTCAATATTTAAATTTGTTTAAATGTTGTTCTGTCTCAAATTTCAGATGAAATAGTGCGTGTGCCTATTCAAAATCCTATGTATTTGGCACTTTTGAGTTATTCCTTTGTGTTGTTATTACCTACTAAACATGAACACAAAATGTAACAATTTAACTTTGGAGAAATTCCTAGTGCCCAATTTCCAAATATTATATCACTTGATGACTTACCTAAATAATTTTTTGGACATTTTTCCCTGCAGTACTTAAAATATTTACCATGTGAATATCTGCCTTTTATTCCTCTGCAGGTGGTTAAAGCATTGCTTTTGTGATAACTCTAAAGGTCATCTTCATCAGGCAGCATTAAAGGAAATCATCTTTCACAGATGTTTGTTTCCAAAGCAGACTACAGAGAAGCCATCAGAATGTTACTGTGATTTTGTTACCTTTGGGGAGCGTTTATTATTTAGCTGTCATCATTAAAAATTCAAAGCAGTGGGTTGGCACAGCAAGCTTAAATGAGATTCTCCCACCACCCACATTTATGGCTAAACAACTGGGGAAAGATGGATTTAAAAAAAAAAAAAGGGAAGAGAAAATAGGTTGCCCTTAGAAACAGTAACTTAAGGCCCTCCAAAAGCTGCAAAATTTGACTTAAAAATCCAAAGATTTACTGTGATTTTGTTTCCAGAAACTTTATCTAACATAAACCTAGGTAATTGTAAGAAATATCAGAGCGGCAATGATTTGAACAGCATATTAATTTGAAGAGCATCACTCAAGATTTGGGCATGACTAAGCCCTTTTGGTGTTTTTTTGCCTTAAAAGCAAGAGCTCTGTATCGTGCACCATTAAGCCAGCAACAAACTCTTTGCACTGGTATTTCTCTTTGGTGTGGTATCACGTAATATATTGGGCGTGACCAAACCGTTTACTTTGGCTATGTATGTCCTGTAGGAAGGGAATAAGGACCTCAGGTTAGTTCATCGGTTTGAAACAGAGACCATGTTCTGGAGACACACAGGATACAACCCCGCCATATCAGTCCTTTTGCTAATATCCACAGCTGCTCAAAGACGCTGCGAGGAGAGAGAGCAAGGCAGCTCAGAACTGCTCTTCCACCATCGCCACATTTCCAAATGGAACTCTACAACCCTGGGCAAGAGCTCTGTGTAATTTTAATTTTTTTTTCCTTCTTTTTTACTCAAAACTGAATTTACAGTTGAGATCCTATATGCTACAAAATTTTGCTAGGAAGCTGTCTGAAGGGGCCAGTAAAGGAAGCTAGAAAGAGAAATGTATCTGAAGTGTTACCTTTTCCCAGGTTTAGACATTGATTTATAGGATGTCGAGAGAGCCCCTTTGTGTGAACAGGCTTGTCAGCACACATCTTCTGAATTAGAGAAACAATTCAAGAAAACAAGACAAAATAAAAAACAAGCAGTTCTATTCACCTACCTCACTATTTTGTCTTCAGTAGTTAAAGAATTCACAGAAAAAAACTGCAACCAAAACCCACAAACAAACAACAAAAGCAAGAAATGTGAATTGAGCCAGAAGGGCTGAAAGCAGATGCCAATGTCCTTAGCCCAAACTACCACTTATTCTAGCCCAAGGACACTCCTCCTACTGAAACCATAACATGACACAGGAAGGAGTTAAAGGGCTGTAAATTTAAATTAGTCATCCCTAACAATCAATTCTCATTTAGCTGATAATTTCCAGCCCACATCTAATTAAGTGCCTTGAGCTCAGTGTAGCTACCCAGACTCTCTGTCATCAAAGGAGCACAAACCTCACCTGCCTCTATGGCAGTCGCTCCCTGAGGACCTCTTGCTGCATCACCGAAGCGTACAGAAGGAGCAGAGGACAAGTTCTTTCTCAGTTTAAACATCTTGGTTAGATATTTAAGGTTCATAGGGATGCAACTGAGCTATAGAATCTGTAGGCATAGAGAAAGATAAAGGTTCTATTGGGTTGGCTAAGCCAAAACCACAACTTGTCTCATATTATAGACAAACATGCCTGTATAGGAGACTGAGTTATGTCCCTTCCTGAGGAATGTGGTCTAAGCGGATTTCCACGACAGAAAATTCACTTATTCAGCCATCTCATGAAAACTAGTGAATGACCTAATATCTGTCTATGACATAAATCTTTCGTTGACTTATTTTTGTAGTGCACTTGCCAGTCACATACTGTATATTATAAAACCGTCATCTCAAAAACAAATATCCGTTCATCATGTGAACAGGAAAGGACACCACCACAACCTATATCTGCTTCAGAGTTTATCAAGAAACGTCAAACCTATAAAAAACTCATTGCCTGAATTTGAGGTTAAAATAAATTCCCCAGTTATTGATAAAGAAATTAAAGTATTCTACATATTCCAAGGAAAAGTGTGATATTTGAAGGCTTGAGGTTATATTAGTTCCACCTGGTATATACTGTTAAAATCTTGGAGCTGCTAATTAGTAAATTCTAACGCTGACACAGTAAATAGTCGGTCTTAAACTGCGACAAAATAGAAGAGACTGAATGATAATTTATTTTGTACTTCAAATGGATAGCCAGTGGTCAGCTCAATAGGTAGAAAATAAAGCTTTTGTTACAGAGTCTCTCGTGTTCTATTTCTTTAAAGTTGTTCTGTTTTCCACACCATTATGGAATATGCTCTTTTGCAATTCAGCAACCCTGAGAGAAGCACATTATTCTGGGGGGCCCTAACGGATGCTGCTTTCCACCTGCAAAGTTTAAGTCCCCTTCCCCTCTAATTCTGCAGTCAGCTCTGCTGCAGGCTCATGCAAAAACCCTCTGAGGTCGCTCAGGTTTCACACAGGCACCCCAACACACAGCTGTAATGCCTTACTGAACAAATGAGGGTGTTCGTGGGCACATGAGGCAGTGGTGTGTGGCAATGGTGTGGCTGAAGCCCCATGTTAAACAGGTTTAACAGTCATGTCTCTCATTTGAACAGAGGCTATATTTTCTCTTTCCTGCTTCCGAGCTTTTGAGAACTTCACCTCAGTGTGGAGACCATTAACGGCTCTTATCATCTGCTGAGAGAAAGGCTGCAAAGGAAGCCACGCAGTTTGCCTGGGATCAAAAATACCCTCTGAAGATGCTTATTTTTCTCTTTTCTCTCTAGGCACAAAGGCTAGAATGACTCCTAATTCAGGCAGCCCAGCCAAGCACTTAACATTACCTCTGCAACAATCAGCCACACCAATTTTCCTCTTTGCTTTTCAAGTTGTGGTGAACTATAACCATACACATTTGCTGAGAGAACAGTGGTCATGACTGACAGATTGCCCCCAAACTAAAATGCATCCAAAGTAATGGCTCTACAGAGCACAGCTACCTGAGATAATTGTGCTGTTTAATTTTGGTAATGACATTGCTAAATAAATACTGAGGCACTGATTGAAAAGTATCCGTATTTTTCTGTTCCTTCTTCTCGCCCATATTGTTGCAGCTATTGTCTGGTAATATCTTCAACAAACTACAGAACACTGGAAAACTTAACTATTATTGTCTGTCAAGTTCTGATACAAGAAAAGTCACCCTTAATAGAAACCTACTTTCTGATCTTGTAACTTTATATGCAGAAGAGAAAACATGGATAAAATCTGCCTTTCCAACTTCTTTTATAGCTAAAAATACTCCTGTAAAGTATTTCCAAACACATGAAGCTCAAGAAATTGATTGCAAAGAGTCAGCTTGGATTCAGGAAGGGAAAATCTCACTTGGCCAACCTGATAGCCTTCTCCAATTGGGAGGCTACACTGGTGGATGAGAGGAGAGCTGTGGATGTTGCTTACCTCAATTTTACTGAGGCCTTGGTCCAGCAGAAGGCAAGTCCTGAGTGCTGCATTTCAGGGCTCACTAATGGGCCCAAGGCTGTTCAACATCATCACTGATGACCTGGACAATGGGACAGAGAGCAGCCTCAGCAAGTTCACAGAGGGTACAAAACAGGGAGGAGTAGCTGATATACCAGGGAGTTGTGCCATCTTTCAGAGGGACCAGGACAAGCTAGAGAATGGCTGACAGGAACACTATGCAATTCAACAAGAAATGCAGGGTCCTGCACACAGGGAGGAACATCCCCAAGCACCTGTATTTCCTGGGGGCTCACCAGCTGGAAACCAGCTTTCCTAAGAAGGGCCTCAGTGTCCTGGGGAACAACAATAGAAGCCAGCACTACACCCTCGAAGCAAAAATAGGCCAACAGTACCCCCAGCTGCATAAGGATCCTTCCTGTCAGGTAATTCTTCCACTCTTCTCGGCAAAGATGAGTCCACATCTCAGGGGCTGAGTCCAGTTCTGGGCTTCCCAGAAGATGCAAGACATGGACTTGTTTGTGTGAGTCCAACATAGGACTGCAAAGATGCTGAAGAGACTGGAGCATCTCTAGTATGGGCTGATAGAGCTGGGGCCGTTCAGCCTGGAAAAGAAAAGGCTCATGGGGGATTCCCATGTGTATAAGCACATGATGAGAAAAAGTTGTGAAGAGGAGCCAGACTCCCTGTGCAGGGAGATTGGTCTAGAAGACATCCAGTGGTCCCTTCCAAACTTACCATTTTGTGATTCTATGAACTAAGTACTAATATTGTAATATTTTTTTTTTACCTGGGGATCTTAAGCAAAGCATATATCTCCAGAAAAAATTCAAGAGTAAAAACCTTAAAAACTCCCCAGGCAGATAGATGAGGTGGAGCAGGGAGAAGGAATTAGTGGGGCAAAAATAATTCCGATTAGCTAAGGGTTTCCTGCCTTACCTGAAACCACTTAAAGTCTGCTTTTGTGGATATGTACAAAAGAGCTCATACAATCCTTGTAGGTAAAGAGGAAAAGGGAAAGGTAAAAATTTAAGCCAAATAATATCATTAAATGGTGAAAAACATTACGTGGAGCACCAAAACTCCCTGGAGCAAGTAAATGCATGGTCGCTACTGGGGATTATCCTAGTGTAGCTCAAAAGGGGAAAGATGAAAATAGGAGGAATATACAGTTGATAAAGGGGACATATTCCCATAAGCCAGATGCATTTTTAAGACACGTAGCAAAGTAATTTCTTTCTCAAAATCTTGCACTGAAAATACATAAGCCCTGTTGCCTCCAGACACCCTCTAAAAGAAATATTCCTTTACCTTATATTTTCCTCCTTGTAAGAGCATATTTAATCCATTCTGAAAAAGTTTCAGTGTTGTACCTGTAACCAACAACATTTTTGTCCTTCTGCAGGGCTCCCCCTTTCTCTGCCTCAGTTTCTCATTTGTTACATGGCAAAATCACATTTTCAAACTTGACAGAGATATTAGTACTACAATATATTAAAGTCTGAGGGGTTTTGATATTATATTGATGCAGAGACTGTACAGATGATAAGTAGTTCTATCATCTGTATTTATAAACTCAGTAATGGAAATAATCAAAGAATTATCTTTGAAGTCTACTTCTGTAAAACCATGGTGGTGTTAATAATTTGTTTACTTTATTCCCATAGAAAAAATGGCATCTGTAGAAAAAACTACAATAAAATAGGCTAAAATACTACCTTTTCTATAACACCCTCCTTTCTCTCCTGTCTATTCATATGCTGTATTTTCAAATTCCATTCATCCTATTTGCACTCTTTCAAAGTCATCCTGTCAGGTTGTCCAGTTCCATTCTTTTATCTTTAAATAAATAATGGAAAATGAAGTGTTTTGGGGTCGGGGCAACTGAGGGGTTCTGCCTGCAGGCTGATATTGTTCTGTATTAGCATATGTTCTCAAAAATGTGGAGGCATATCCGAAGCACTCAAAAAAACCCTCCTAAAAATGCTACAAACCTAAAGCTGCAGTCATCTGGAGCAAGAGCAATGACTGCCATGAACTTACATACCTCAGACTCTGAAGGGTTTTCAAGCTGAATGAATTCGCATCTGTCAGAGAAGCAGGGAGACTCTTATGCAATGGAATGCAACACGGCATCTAGATGCAATTCAAATTCTAATTAGAGAGCCTTATCTAGTGTGCTCACAGTAATCTGGGATCTTTTTTTTTTCAGGTAGAGACATAAAGGGAGGCCCAGTCTAGAACTGAGATTGATCTAATGGCTGCTGGCATGTTGTCCCTTCCCCAAGAATGGCTCCTCTTTCTTGGAACAACCCCAGGCACAGCCAGCTGCTGCTGTTCTCACAAAGCTATTTATGTTTTTGCAGCTCAAGAGCACTGTTTCAGGTTCTTGGCTGTTTGTCTTTACCAAATAAGGTTACCTGATTTCCTGATTTCCAGCCTAAATTGCCTTTTAATACAGGTTATATAAGAAGCAAGATGCATGCTGTTTATTAATGCTGATGCCCACCGGAAACCCGAGCCAGCCCTGTACTTCGTGCCTGTTTTGTTTTATTCAGAGAACCAAAACTTCAGTCTGTGGGTCTGAGACCTCACATGAACAGGGCAAAGCTGCCCACTCCATTCAGATTCAGCATGTGGACAGATTTGTCACGGCAGAGGCGTAGGGTGAAGAGGATTCTGGTCTCCCCCCAGATGAACACCCAGCAATTAGATGGGGCACTGCGTGGCCATCACTGTTACAGGGGCTGCCTATATGCTGGCTCCATGCCCAAACATCCTCAATGAAGAATTACATTATTTTTAGTATACTTTATCATCTATGATAGTGTCTTCCTCAGAATTTTGATTTTCTGTGTTAAATCTCTAGATTCAACACAAATATGAAAATGAATTTGGTATAAAATTCAAAGACTAAAAAGCAGCTAAAGGGGCATATTTTACCTATTGTCATTTCACAGTATGGATAATTGAGATTTACTTACTATGCCATTCTAAAAGAAATTAACAAGTAACATTAAACTCTGTTTTCTTTAGGAGCTCTTAGAAATTATAACAGTTGTGCTTCTAGAGTTTATATATTTAATTAAGGAGTGATTTTAGCTATTTCAAAGAACCTGATCAAATTTTCCTACCTGCAAGAGACCTATCTTTGTTAAATCTTTGGCTTTAAAAATATGAATGCCATTATAGGCGAGCAGGGCACAGCCTTACTCATCTTGACAAGTTCAAGGCAATGATGAATGATTTCTAAGAGAAAAATCTGTCATTATGGTTTGTAATATTCAAGGGAAGGAGCAGTAAATAAGCCACTGAGTAAGTGTTCAGAAACACAGTGGTATTGTTTTCAGGTGTTATATAAAATAATTTGTAGTAACTGTCATCATAGAGCACTAAGTTCATCAGCTGTCATAATGAAATGACAATATATTTTGAACATAGCTGTAGTCCTATAAATTTAAAACTGAATCTTCAGTATGAGAAAAATTGGGAAATGAAAAGCTAACATCTCTTCTAAATTCCCTTTTTGTTCCCAGTATTTTGTATCTACATGAGATAATTACATGATAATACAACCAGGATAGCCCCTATAACAGCTTAGCGAGAAACCAATTCATTTCACTATGTTTAGGGTTTTTAAGTGCAACAGGCAAATTTCTGTCATCTACTGCTTTAGTTATTTGGTTTTTTTAGTTATTTAGTTATTTGACTAGGAAGACTGGGTTTCTTATGTGGAGGAATCTGAGGAAGCAGAGTTGGAACAAAACTAGTATTTCCTGACAATGTTTTTTTTATGTTAACAGCAGACTTCAGAAAGGTCCACTATCATGAGGAACAAAGAGTGTCCCCAAGCTGAGTGGTAGGTCTGTGTCCCCCGAGCTTCTCCCCTAGCCCTCAAACTTCAAAGTTGAGACTTGCTTAACCTGAATTTCAGATAGCTTCCTTCGCTCTGCAGCTGAGGCAGGCTAAAAAGATTCCTGCTGCCCTGTTGCTGTACCCCAAACAAGACAAACAAGATCTTGTCAGGCAGCAATAACACAGCTGAGATTTACCACAGGTTTAAACCCTGTGTCATGCACAGGATTGCTTTGACACTTGACCACGTGTCCTGTCACGTACAGTCAAGATCTCTAAACTTCACCCGTGGCAAGTGAAGTGTGAATTAGCAGGTGAAAACTGCATCCTTTGGCTGCGGCCACAGACAATTATAGCTCGGTTTAAAACCCTTAATTTTTTAATTCAAAAATGTCTTGTACAATATAAAAGCAGTTTATTTTTTTTTAATGAACACATGGCAAATTAAGCAGTTCAGAATGGTTATTTTTTAATGAAAAATATGCTTCAGTGCATTGCTGTTATACAGCTGACATCATGAAGAAGAGCAGGACTTTCAGAAGCATCTTTGGAAGTGACTCCGTTAAGAACATGTGATGCTTTTTATCCATTAGCTCCTGACTTCTGATGTGAATTCCTGACTGCTTGAAACTAGTGATAGAAACA
>WEIT01039904.1:4447-26358 GCA_013389985.1 Dryoscopus gambensis
AAACTTGCATAGTCATGGATGGCAGAAATCCACGTTGTGACCCTGGCACCATCACAGTAGAACCTGTACACTTCACCTGGGTGGTCTCTTTATTCCTGCTGTTAAACATCTGAGAAGTGTTGTGTTACTTTTTGTTTTCATGTCCATTTCGTTGAAAAAATTGGGAATGGATGAAAATGTGAGCTACTTGTACAAAGGATGGAAGTGTGTTACTCTTTGTAATGTGCAAACTGAGGAAAGAGAGAAAGTAGCCAATGCTGTTGGGGGTAACCTCGCAGTTACAGGGTTTGGAAAGAACGAAAATAAATACTGCAGCTTTAGGGCTGTGAGCCCCTTTTCTTCCTAAGTTCAAATAATAACATTTTGCAAGCTATTGATGTACCAGCTGTATCTCTGTAACATTCCAGCTGCGTATGTTAGTACACATTTTCAGATAGTTCAGACTACAAACCCAGTCATGTTTTCAAAGTGCACAAAAGCTTCGTTTCCTAATGACTGCTAAGTTTGTCATTTCACTCTTCACTGTACTAACATTGCAAAGAAAATTAGTTAAGTTTTTTTAAGGAGTCCTCTAGCTATGCCTAGTGTTTACTCTGCTGTTACTTAAAAAAAAAAGTACGTTGGGGGGAAGCAGATGGTGGGGATTTTTCCTATGATAGTTTGAAACTGAAAAAGCAACTACACTTTTATAGCTCCACATGTCATGAAAATATTGTGTGTGTAAAGTGAGTTCAGCTGCAAATCTTTTAACTTTCCTTATGTCCTTCCAGCAGTTAGATTGCATGCTCTTTACAGGATCGTGAAGACTGGAACGTGGAAATGCAAAACCTGGGAGGGTAGTCCAGTAGTTTTTCAGGAACAGTTAGTTTGGCATATTACACTTGGAGACACAAATGGATGTATTGGGCTTGCAGGGGAAAACTCCGTGGTCAGTGGACCTGCATAGGTTATAAGATTGTAAACCAGTTTGCTTTGTTTTCCTTTGAAAAAATGTGGCATTTCAGAATCTAGTCTTCATAAGACAAAGGTAAGAGTTTTTTCCCTGAAAATTCCAGTTGATGGTGAATCTGCTAGTACCCTTGATAAATGGAAATTTTAGTTTATTATTGCATTAGACGTTTTGGAAATAATGATTTAGAAATGGTGCTTCACTGTTAATTTTCTGGTTTTCAGTCAACTGAGACCCTTGAAACTTTGTGTGCTATGTTGAAAAGTCCTCTCTTTTTTTTTTAAACTTTCCTGTTTCTGTAGTTTGACTGCAATCAAATCTCTCAGCAGCTCTCTTTCTCATCAGCTGAAGTGAGGTCCTTGTGTCCTTATTGTCTGGCATATTCTCTAGCCCTGTAACCATTTTTTGTTCCTGGTTCCTGTCTGAGCTTTCTCCAATTTACCCCCTCTTGCTGTTCTGTTCTGCAGGGCCCTAGCTTAGAAACACAGATGGTGGATGATGAAACTGAGACAACAAGTGAAGAATTGCCTCCGCATCTGCGGGAAGAGCCTCCCGAAGGTACAGTGCTGGCAGTCAGTATAAATTCTTTGCAGTAAATTGAGGAAAATGTTCTGGCCAAGAAATCTGATTTATCTGTCTGATTTGAACCTATATCTGCCTGTTTTCTGAGAGGGATAAAGCTTTGTCAGAGCTGATAGTTCAGCCAACCTCCCTGCCAGAGGTCTAGCCAGCTCCTAAGCCTTCTTTTGCATTCAAAAGAAGGCTTTACCCACTGAGGTGCAGACACAGTTCTGCATTCTTCTTAACAATATGACTTCTGATTAAAATTGTCCTTCTTGATCATCCTGTCTTCAGACTTAGGAATAAAATGCTTCCTCTACTGTCTTGTTTCTGATGTTTTGAGTCTTCATTAGGGGAGACTTCCTAAGTAGTCATCTTTTCTCTCTTTACCTCTCTCTGCAGCATCCTGCTATTGAAATTGTCCCCAGCAGAGATTTGTCAAAGTTAGGTATTCTAGTGATTTTGTTTCTTTTCACTGTCTCCCTTGGAAGCCAGTTTAGCCATCTGAGGAGGAGGCAATGAGATGCTGTCCGTCAGCAGGAGGCTCAAAAATGCCAATTTTAATTAAAAACCTTGTTTGCAATGACATGCTCTGGATTTATACAAGGAACAGATTTCTTCCCGCTGAGCAAAAGTCGCAGACATTGTATATATGCAACAAAATAGGTGTTGCTTTCTTTCGAATAGAAGCTGCTAACGTTGCTGCAAGTGATGATACATCCTGAGCTTTGTCTTCGGTTCAGTGGCTTTTAAAACACAATCACTTGTAATCATTGTGCATGGCTTAAACGACCCAGAGAGTGCTGCGATTCTTATTAGCAACTTACTGTTAAAATACCATGACATGTCTCTGGGAAACATAAGTGTGCTTTATATTTTTCCTTTAAAAGAGCAAGATGCTGATACAGCATTTTTACTGATAACCATTCTTAAAGGGAATATGAACCAAGTGGATGGTTTTAGGGAGTTGCTGCTCCCATCCATTCTTGTTGAGCATTCTGTTAAAATTTTCTTATTAAGCTGTAATTTCTTTTCTGCCATTTCATATACTTTGTGTTGACAATTACAGTATATGGAGGTAAGTGAAAGGCAGGTTTCTTTGCAACTCTTACAAAGCCAGAAGGAAATAAATGTGGAGGATATTGTGATTATTCTATATATACGTGGAGGATAAAATATTAATATTTCCTCCCCCTCCTTTCTTTGTAAATAATGCCAAGTCAGTATGTAATGACAGTTCATTGTTGAAGTAAGAATTCTGGTCACTACCCTAAGCTGATGATTACATGAGCCTGGAGATTATATCCCAGAATGTAAAACCCATCTTGTCTCATCAGTTTATCAGGAATAGGCTTAGATTTTGGACTATGGTCTTGACTTGTTTAATCAGAAGGGGTTTTTTCAATGTGGCTCAGTATTTTTGCAAACTAACTTTTTAAGTTGAACATAAGTGCTTCTGCCTGCAGTCCTACTGGTTTGAATGACAGTGAAATATGTCAGTGTTAATATTCTACTTCTGTGACTTATAGGATGGTCTTGGGGAAGTATGTGGTCTGGATATACTCACTTTGCTGGTGTGAGGAAAAAGAACTGTAGCAGTTGAGCTGATTTGGTTAAGCAGTGATACAGTAGATAAAGTCTGAGCTCAGTAGGTGCATTTTGAATTTACAATGACTTCAGGAGTAGCAAAATAGGAGGGATGTTGAGAGCACAACTGAAACTAGAGTCTGCTCAGGAGAAGTGGAAAAATTTCTCCTGAAGGAGAGCAATCAGGATTATGCTGAATTTATAGCTGACTTTGGGTATTGGTGGAGTTGAGTAAAAGAAGTGTTCCTTAGAAGCTGATGTCTACCAGCATAGACCAGCCAGAATTACTATAAAGAACATGTAGTTGCAGGAATGATTGCAAATACCTCATGAAAGAAAAAGAATTCTGAAGTTCTCTGACTTAAATACCATTCAGAGTATTATCTTATCTTTGCTGCTCTTCAGATTTCTGGTTTCTTCTGATAGCACTTCCCTAGTTAAATCAAATGCTTTGTAATACGTAACACAATGTTATTGTGACTACTGCACTCCTGTTTCCTGGGATCTGTGAATTGGAGACCATGTCTGCTGGCCTCCTGGTAATGAGTGCATAAGGGATGGAAGGCTCTCCAGAGTCTCTCTGTCTAGAACAATCCATTATTTCACCAGATTGCATCGTAGTAACTTCATTTCTTATCTTGCACAGCATATCTACTGCCCTTCTGAAAGGAGGAGTATTGGAAGCACTGTTCTGTAAATATTGCAGTAAAATAACAGTTCACGGATTGTCGTATTTCTAAACAGTGCTGCACCACAGCCTTCTACAAATAATGGGACGATTTTACATGTCCATCATGTGCATAACTAAATGGAGTAGGTGTGTGTGTGGGTAACAACTGGTATGGAATAGCAAACGTTGGTCCCAGGTGCAGTGTGGCAGCGTTTGAGGCAAGAGAAATACCAAAGGAGACATAGCCAGGACAGAGGCTGGTATCTGTAACCCGAATCTGTTTATTTTATCTGCCGTTAAATTTAACTTTTTTTGTGTTTAACTTAAGTCAACAGAGCAAATGAGTTAAAAGTACAGCTCCTGCGGGATCCCGTACGCGGTATTAGATGCCACAAGGGGCTTTTTGCTGTGTGAGGAGGGGGCGTTCTCAGGGCGGTGTCGCTGCGCCGTGGGGAGCGGCCGCGCGGGGGCNGCCCGCCGGCGGGAGAAAGTGCGTAAGCTGTTAACGCCTCTCCCGTAAGCCACTCCGTGATATTACAAGGGAAGCTGGCCGCACTCTGCCTCAGGAAGGCTGTTTATGCCCTAACGATACTTACCTCTTGACATCATGATCCATCTGCCAAATTCACTTTTTTAAAATTCCCCTTTCATCTTTAGCATCTCTGCGATAATTTTAATATACTTTTTTTCCTCCCCTCATTGGAAAGGCAGGCATGGGGGAGCAGTAGCAATTAGCATCTGTAGTGCTGGTGTGCTTAGCACTTCACAAAGCAGGCTGTGTAGGGCAGGTTTACCATCACCAGCCAGCGAAGGGCAGTGCGCTTCGCAGAAGAGTGCACTCCTCTAAATTGTATGAACTGGTTTCTTCTTTGCAAGAAATTTAGCAAGGCTGATCTGTGTTGCCACACGTCTGAGCTACTTTCATGTAGATTCTGTGTGATCTTGAATGTTAAATGGAAGCGTGATTGCAGTGAGAGAACTAGATTTAGTTACTCAAGTACAGCAACACCTTGCTGTACCTGTTGCTTCTTTATTCTCCACTTCAGAGTTCTGTCGCTGATCATTCAATACAGTGCAGTGTTGATTGATATGATCACTTCACTTTTCTGTCCTTTTCCATTGAATTAATCAAGAAAAGTTATAGCAATGAAATCTGGTGGTGATTAAATCTTCTGTGGTGTTCTCCATTATGAAATGTCAGCACCTCCTTTGTTGAGTGACTCACAACACCCTGATCTCCTGTGTTGGATGAATCAGTAAACCTTATCTTGCTTGATAATTAATGGCCTGGTGCAACTCTCCTGTGCGGAAAGGCTGAGAAAGCTAGGACTGCCCAGCCTGGAGAAGAGAAGGACTGGGCAGTCTTAATGTGTGTAAGTGTCAGAGGAGAGTGTGTAAAGAAGATGGGTCCAGACTCTTTTGGTAGTGCTTGGTAACAGGACAGGAGGCAATGACAAAAATGGAAACAAAATTAAACTTAAGGGAACATTTTTCCACTGTGAGGGTGATCAGGCACTTGAATGAGTTTCTCAGAGAGTTTGTGGAGTCTCCTACCATGGAGACATTCAGAAGTCATCTGGACATGGAATACTAGAGTAGTTTGGGTTGGAAAGGACCTTTAAAGGTCATCTAGTCCAACTTCCTTTGAGCCAGGACATGAGCAGGACATCTTCAACTAGACCAGGCTGATTGGAGACCCATCCAACTTGACTGTGACTGTTTCCAGAGATGGAGCATCTATCACTTCTCTGGGCAACCTGTTCAGACTGTCTCACCACTCACACTGTAAACACTATTCCTTATATGTAGTCTGAACATGGTCCTCAGTAACCTGTTCTAAGTGTCCCTGCTTGAACTGGGAGGTTGGACCAGATGATCTCCAGAGGTCACTCTCAACCTCAACCATCATGTGATTCTTTACCTCATATGTACTATCTCTGTGTATTTAAAGTCTCTTTCTGAAGTTTCTGCATATATCCCCCTTCTATTACACTTTTTTTTTTTGTGGGAAAAGTAGCTTTACTCTGCCAAACTGCTAAAAACTATGCATTTCAGGAGTGTCTACTTTGTTGCTGCTGGGGCATGGCTATAGTTTGTTTCGGCCTTACGTTGCTAAGTAGTACTGTGTATACTAAAGCTCATTTCAGGGTGGTACGGTCTGGTTGCAAAGCTATGCCACTGGTTAACAGTGGTAGTCCCTCTTGGGAATTTACAAACCAGTGCTTTCTTCCATGGTCTTTAAGTACTAAACGTGAAGGTTTTATCAGCCAACCTACTGTGATCAGTTTGGCAAAAAGCCTGAGTCTTGTGTCTGAACCGTCTGCTACCTCTTCTGTAGTTTTCAGACCTAGCAGAGATGTTCCTTCTTTGTTGCAGACAGATTGGGCCTTGTGGAGTAAAGCTTTATTAAAAGCAGTGGGTCTTAGCAGCTCTGCAGTATATAACAGATCTTGGGAAATTTACTTTCCAAATAACTGTGGTGTTCTTAATTCAAATTGTTTTACGCTTGCCGTGGGTAAAGAATACACAGAGATAGTTATTGTAAATCAGATGATTTGCAGGAGTTTAGAACATAGTATCTTGTGTGAGCCTTATAATCTTCCTCCATGGAGGCATGTAGCCTTTTCTGCTGTTTTATATCTTCTGCAGGATAAAACTATATTGCATGCTTTTGTAGGAAGCTTTAGGACTCCTTATCCACAGTTTGAGAATCTCCAGTCCGAAGAATCTGGGAGTTTTGTGGATTGCTGATTCAGAATTGAGTTTTGATACCAGCATTTTAGCTAGATGTATTATCTGTAGATCTAACTAAAATACAGTTGTATTTTAATTTAAATACTACCATCCATTTGAAATATCTGAAATTAATTAGACTGTTAACTTGATGTTGGTGTATTTTCTTATAAGAACGTACAATTTATTGAAACCAGCAGATGCCAGAAGAACATGCCTTTTCAGGCATCTCATCTGCGATGAGACCTTCAGTTGAAGTCCATGATATAGGTGTTTAATGTTAAAAAGGTATATGCCTATAAACAGTTTTGATANTAGATTCTGTGTGATCTTGAATGTTAAATGGAAGCGTGATTGCAGTGAGAGAACTAGATTTAGTTACTCAAGTACAGCAACACCTTGCTGTACCTGTTGCTTCTTTATTCTCCACTTCAGAGTTCTGTCGCTGATCATTCAATACAGTGCAGTGTTGATTGATATGATCACTTCACTTTTCTGTCCTTTTCCATTGAATTAATCAAGAAAAGTTATAGCAATGAAATCTGGTGGTGATTAAATCTTCTGTGGTGTTCTCCATTATGAAATGTCAGCACCTCCTTTGTTGAGTGACTCACAACACCCTGATCTCCTGTGTTGGATGAATCAGTAAACCTTATCTTGCTTGATAATTAGTGGCCTCGTGCAACTCTCCTGTGCGGAAAGGCTGAGAAAGCTAGGACTGCCCAGCCTGGAGAAGAGAAGGACTGGGCAGTCTTAATGTGTGTAAGTGTCAGAGGAGAGTGTGTAAAGAAGATGGGTCCAGACTCTTTTGGTAGTGCTTGGTAACAGGACAGGAGGCAATGACAAAAATGGAAACAAAATTAAACTTAAGGGAACATTTTTCCACTGTGAGGGTGATCAGGCACTTGAATGAGTTTCTCAGAGAGTTTGTGGAGTCTCCTACCATGGAGACATTCAGAAGTCATCTGGACATGGAATACTAGAGTAGTTTGGGTTGGAAAGGACCTTTAAAGGTCATCTAGTCCAACTTCCTTTGAGCCAGGACATGAGCAGGACATCTTCAACTAGACCAGGCTGATTGGAGACCCATCCAACTTGACTGTGACTGTTTCCAGAGATGGAGCATCTATCACTTCTCTGGGCAACCTGTTAAGACTGTCTCACCACTCACACTGTAAACACTATTCCTTATATGTAGTCTGAACATGGTCCTCAGTAACCTGTTCTAAGTGTCCCTGCTTGAACTGGGAGGTTGGACCAGATGATCTCCAGAGGTCACTCTCAACCTCAACCATCATGTGATTCTTTACCTCATATGTACTATCTCTGTGTATTTAAAGTCTCTTTCTGAAGTTTCTGCATATATCCCCCTTCTACTACACTTTTTTTTTTTGTGGGAAAAGTAGCTTTACTCTGCCAAACTGCTAAAAACTATGCATTTCAGGAGTGTCTACTTTGTTGCTGCTGGGGCATGGCTATAGTTTGTTTCGGCCTTACGTTGCTAAGTAGTACTGTGTATACTAAAGCTCATTTCAGGGTGGTACGGTCTGGTTGCAAAGCTATGCCACTGGTTAACAGTGGTAGTCCCTCTTGGGAATTTACAAACCAGTGCTTTCTTCCATGGTCTTTAAGTACTAAACGTGAAGGTTTTATCAGCCAACCTACTGTGATCAGTTTGGCAAAAAGCCTGAGTCTTGTGTCTGAACCGTCTGCTACCTCTTCTGTAGTTTTCAGACCTAGCAGAGATGTTCCTTCTTTGTTGCAGACAGATTGGGCCTTGTGGAGTAAAGCTTTATTAAAAGCAGTGGGTCTTAGCAGCTCTGCAGTATATAACAGATCTTGGGAAATTTACTTTCCAAATAACTGTGGTGTTCTTAATTCAAATTGTTTTACGCTTGCCGTGGGTAAAGAATACACAGAGATAGTTATTGTAAATCAGATGATTTGCAGGAGTTTAGAACATAGTATCTTGTGTGAGCCTTATAATCTTCCTCCATGGAGGCATGTAGCCTTTTCTGCTGTTTTATATCTTCTGCAGGATAAAACTATATTGCATGCTTTTGTAGGAAGCTTTAGGACTCCTTATCCACAGTTTGAGAATCTCCAGTCCGAAGAATCTGGGAGTTTTGTGGATTGCTGATTCAGAATTGAGTTTTGATACCAGCATTTTAGCTAGATGTATTATCTGTAGATCTAACTAAAATACAGTTGTATTTTAATTTAAATACTATCATCCATTTGAAATATCTGAAATTAATTAGACTGTTAACTTGATGTTGGTGTATTTTCTTATAAGAACGTACAATTTATTGAAACCAGCAGATGCCAGAAGAACATGCCTTTTCAGGCATCTCATCTGCGATGAGACCTTCAGTTGAAGTCCATGATATAGGTGTTTAATGTTAAAAAGGTATATGCCTATAAACAGTTTTGATAAATGGGTGGCACTTTTGCTACTATTGTTAGGCCAAATGTCTGCTGCAACAATTGCCATACCAAGATTTAAATGATACAAACTTTATCTGCACTGTTTTGCATCTTCTTATTACAAGTAATATTTAGTATGTCTGTCTCCAAACTGCCTATATCCAAATAACCTCAAAGAAATGACCTTGGAAAATGATGCTGTTAATAGCAGTTCAATTTCCTTTCAGTATCAAGTTTTCTGCTAAGTTCTGTTGCCTTTTCTGGTGTAAAGTAACTTAAAGAAGTTGCCTGTGGCACTTAGTGTTGTCTACATACTTAGGCAAGTACATGTGTATGTAGTCTACCAGACCAGTATCTTGAATTTCTGTGAAGCTGGCAGCGCGGAGCTGTGGTATCTGCTAAGCCCTCCTCTACTTTCCTGACTCAAACCACTCTCTTCAGTGCGCTACCTCATAAGATCCAACAGTTAAATCCTTCTACAGGGGACCTCTTTAAATGATCTGCTTTTTCTGTCTAATGGCCAGTTAGATGTTTTCAGCCTGGATTGACCTCTGCAGTTCTGTGGTCATGTAACCAAAGCAAAAGACTGGGAAAAGGGACAGCTGTAATCTATCCCAGCAGTGTGGCCTGGCAGCCAGGAGGGCCAGCCATGTCCTGGGGTGCATCAGGGACAGCATCGCCAGCCAGGCAAGGGAGGGGATTGTCCCGCTCTACTCTGGCACAACCCGAGTTCCGTGTGCAGTTTTGGGCACCACAATTTAAGAAAGACATTAAGCTATTAGAAAGCATCCAAAGGAGGGCCATGAGGATGGTGCAGGGCCTGGAGGGGAAGCCATATGAGGAGTGGCTGAGGTCACTTGGTCTGTTCAGCCTGGAGGAGACCTCATTGCAATCTGCAACTTCCTCATGAGGGGAACAGGAGGGACAGACACTGAGTCAGGGGAGGTTTAGGTTGCATATTAGGAAAAGGTGCTTCACCCAGAGGGTGTTTGGGCACTAGAACAGGCTCCCCAGAGAACTGGTCACAGCACCAAGTCTGACAGAGTTCAAGAAGTGTCTGAACAGTGCTCTCAGGCCCATGGTGTGATTCTTGGGGTTGTCCTGTGCAGGGCCAGGAGATGGGACTTTGATGATCCTTTGAGTCCCTTCCAACTCAGGACATTCTATGATTCCTAGGTCTACTATTGACTTATTCGGTGGCTCTAGTCAAGTAGTTTGGCTTTCCTTGAACTGTAGTATTATTTGTGTGTGAAACAGAAATTACTGTTCTTATTTAGAAATGAGGAGGGTGAAAAAGTAAACTGTAAGTTTTTGGGCTTTTAGAGGTGGAAGAAACTTGAAAATTGAAACAGAAATTGTGATCATAATGTATAAATAATACAAAACTTTGCCTGATACATAACTTTTCCATTCTTTCATCTTTTTTTGTCTTTTTGAGTCCTCAAAAAGGTGATTGGACTTGTCAGGTAACCTTAAATAGAAAGACAGGTTTCTTAAAAATCAGAAAAAGAAATTAGAAGTGAGGCTGTCTGTTCTTTGGAACTGGGACTTTATGTACCTGGCGTGTCCTCTCATCTGTAAAAACATTTCCTGAGCTACTTCTGTAAATGCCCTGGGGCTGAAGAGCAACATTTCAGAGTCATCTGTCTCTAAGGCATGGATTCCTTGCAGCCATGCTCTTCTGTTGGCCAAACCACTTATTGTTTCTGCAAAAGAAATGACCTGTAGTGTCAGCTCAGTCTTGTGCACAAATTCTAGCTTAGTATTCCTGGTATATTATAAAATACTTCCACATTCATCAAAAGTTCTAATGGGTTTCTATTAAATTTATCATCATCATTGTTTTAGTAAAGCTGAGGCTCTTCTTTGTTTAAATTCTCCACTGGCTATATTGGCTTATTCATAGTTTATTTAATTTAGTTCTCTGGGGGGAATTGAAAGTCTGAAATGTGATTAATAAACAGTGTCTGTGTGTACCCCTTTCTCCCTCTCTCAGGCCCCCGCCCTTCTGTATTCCTGTTGCTGTATGCTTGTTGCTGACAACAGGCATCTTCCATTCAGCAGCTATGTTATATTCTCTCCTAGAAACAGCATGAAAGCTATTTAAATTGTTTTTGTTCTACTTCTCCCTATGTCCTATTCTTTCCTCTGCACTATTTTCATATGATTTAATGAGACGTTTCTTTGACAGCTCAGCATCCCTTTTTTCTAGCCTACTCCATGCCCTGCAAATCATTCTGTCACTAAGTGTTGTATGTGTGCACAGCATATGCTGTTAATGGCAGCATAAATAGCCTCCAAGTGCCTGGTGGATTCCAGAAGAAAGGTTCTCATAACTTAAGTGTGGGAAACCTCTTATGGGTGGATCTTGTTAATACAATAACATTGTGAAGTGTGTGACTAACCGTCTGGTTTTCCCTGAGGGTCTTTGCCCATAGGATGGGGCAACAATAGTTTTACCATTTGCCTAGGCACAGTAACCATAACAAAAGTGTAGGATCCAAATGTAAAGATATTTCAGCCTGAAAGATCAGTGGGAAGCCTCTGTCAGAAGATACATCTTGGTCAATTACTAGTGAATGCGTTTTATTCTGGCAATAGAGGTTTGTGTATCTTATTACTCGGCTGAAGTGGCAGACATTTGTCACTGTTTTTATTCCAGTTAGAGATGTATGAAATTGTGTAAAAGAATGTATGCTCTTTTACTGTGTATTTTTTATTTTGTGGGGCAAGTGCATTAACATAAAGATGCAGACAGTTGTTCTTAAATAAATGTCACAGTTTAACCCCAGCCAAGGCCCACACAGCTGCTCACTCACTCCCCCACCAGCGGGCTCACAGAGCAAATTGGAAGGACAAAAGTTAGAAAACTCATGTGTTGAGATAAAAGACAGTTCGATAGGGAAAACAAAAGCTGTGCACATTAGCAAAACAAAACAAGGAATTCATGCACTGCTTCCCATAGGCAAACAGGTGTTCACCCATCTCCAGGAGAGCAGGGCCCCATCACATGTAATGGTGACTTGGGAAGATAAACACCATCACTCTGAACATCCCCCTCTTCCTCCTCCTGCCCCCCCTTTACATACTGACCATGATGCCGTATGGTCTGGAATATCCCTTTGGTCAGTTGGGGGTCACCTGTCCTGGCTGTGTCTCCTCCCAACCTCCCATGCACCCCCAGTCCCCTCACTGCTGTGGCAGTATGAAAAGCAGAAAAGGCCTCAGCTCTGTGGAAGCCCTGCTCAGCAATAATAAAAACATAATTATATTGTCATCACTGTATTCAGCACAAATCTAAAACATAGCCCCATACCAGCTGCTGTGAAGAAAATTAACTCTACCCCAGCCAAAAGCAGCACAATCAATCTTCAGGCTTGTAGTTATCAGTCCTGTTTGAAAGCTGAAAAAGGAAGCAGTTCTTACTTGTTCCTAATGGATTAAAAAAGTAAGTCTCATTTTTACATATAGCTACAGTCTGAAGTACTAAATACAAATGAGCAATGCAGTAAATCCAGGTCAGGAGTGAAACTGAATCAATATATCAGTGTGTTAACAATGATGGTATCTTGAACTGCTAAACTATCAGAGTATTATAGCAGGCAATTAAATCATAAGGTCGGTACATGAGGCTGTTAATTCTGCCTCAGAACCGAGTGAAATGCCCAGTTAACATTTCATAAACATCTGTAGTCTCAGCCTGGCTGCCTGCCTTGGTTTCAGCTGTTTGTGAACAATTTGAGCCACTACTTTGATTACCAGTATGATTGCACAATTGCATCAATCTGGCCTCTTCTGGACTGATCATTTTGGATCACAAAAACCAATCTGATTCTGAAGAATAGTTTTTTTTCCAAGGCTGTTTATGAACTTAGGAATGAGCTGTAAAGTGAGGGGTTTTGTGTCAGTTTGCTTGCCCTCTAGGATAGTATTCTAGGAGAAAATCTTCATCTAATTTGAAACTGGGTGGAACTCTAGAGCCATTTTTACAGAGAATGGTCTTGCACTAGTATGGGCACGTGTAATGCTATCTCTTTTTTATTTTCTGAACACATTGAAGACCAATGCATGTTCCTTATTAATATATAGGATTATTAAACTATTGTGATACATTTCTTTGGCATATTGTGGGGAATCTGTCCTCTTTCTATCTATCTGATACTTGTGTGATGAGAAAGAATTCATCTAAGGCTATGTTCTAGGTTTATGTCTTCTTTGTTATGCCTTCTCTCTACCAGTAACATACTATTGGTTTCAGGTTTTGCCCAAAGTATGTAATATTCAGTAGGATATATCTGCTCTAAAAAGTTTAGGTGGCTTTATATTTTTGGATCTTGTATTAAGAAAAATGAATGTATTTTTCTAGGTAGCATCCAAAAGGAAGTTAGTATTCTTTATATAAAATATTACATCTATTTTGCAAATAATGCTAAAAATTTGGCCATGACATTTCTGTGAATTGTGAGAGGGTCTTAGCATATTAGATGCTTAAATGAGTGTATTGGAATATTGTTACACTACAAAGAACAGATTTATAGTATTGAACTATAATTTTATTTCTTAGCAAATGAAACCTTGTTTTTGGAATAAATGAGGCATTCACCTAAATATCTGTACATCCATTTAAGATTCTTAGGAAGTGGTAATGTTGTTTTTACCTTTTACTGTTTTTTACCTTTCCAAAACTCAAATTTTACTGTAAAGGTATAATCAAATAATAAAGGTTCTGTTCCTGTGCATAAGTTCAAAGCCAAAACTGTTGTTTGTTTCCTTCCTCTTTTCCCATCCTCCCAACTTCTCTGGAAATTTGTGTGTGGTAGTGATGTGTTCTGGGTTTTTTTGGTTGGTTGGTGTTTTTATTAGTTTGTTTTCCCCTAAAGAGGAGAAAGGTTTCCCCTGTATCTCTTGGATACAAAAGTGGAATAATTCTAGTTAGTTTTGTGAAGTCGTCCTCTTTGGCTGAGCCAGCCATTTTTATGTATCTAGTACTGGAAAGCATGATTATGTAAAGAACCCAGTACCTCTCACTAACCCCTCCAAAAGCCAAAGAACTAACCCCCAAGTTTTAATACAATGTTATTACCATATGTTAAATTTAGGGCTCACTTTGGCAATGCAAATTGAGACTTCAAGTTTGGTTTAGTGTTTTCGTAGCTTGAGAATGTTACTGTTACTGTTGTTGCAGTATTTTGTTCCTAGCATCTTGAGGGTTGGGGTTTTTTGCTCTAAATATTAGACTTAATTGATCAGGGAAGTGGGTAAATTCTTCCAGTCTGTGAATCTTGTACTTTTATATTGAAAAAGGAAAAAATCCACATCTACTAGGTTTGAATTTTGCCTAAGAATCTACTTTACATTATATAGAGAAATCTGTTTCCTGTGATATCTGCAGATGTTTAAAAGCCTGTGATTAGCTGAACCCAGCTCTAATTAAAATACAGTTTGGTCACTGGTTTAAGCTTAACATGTGCCCACACAGCTCCTGAAAGAGATGTTCCTGCATTCAGCTCTGGTTGCGTGTTACCAGTTGCACCCCAGTGCGTGGCCTTGTGTGCTTGGGTGCCAGCACAAAAGCATGAGTGCCCACGGAGACATAATGCCTCTGGTCTGGAGAAAGTGTGGGTGTAACTGGAGTGAGTGAACCTTCACTTCATTCCCACGATCCAGAGACTGAAGGATGAGTTGTCCAGCTGAGTAGTGCCTGTAGCATGTGTGTGAGCTTGTATGGAACATAAGGACAGGCTTGGGGTCCCATGTGTGCTGCAGAGCTCGCCTGGCTTCCTTGTTGTTCTAGCAAGGAAGAAAGATGCAGCCGCAGGCATCTCTGAAAACCTCTTTTGTGATAGCGCACAGGAGGTCAGCTCTTGATGTTCATGTTTCCAGCAACTTCAGTGTATAGCACAGTGATTAAGATGGTGAGGATAGCGGAGGGATCTTGGCTTTCAAACTTACTCCTCCTGGCTCTGATCCAAATATCATTAATATGACATGAGACGTTTTGTTGGTATTTGATTAACTGGGAGGCTTGCTCTTGTTTTGTGTGACACGTTGTAAGTTAACCACCCGGCACGCCGACATGTGCGATTAAAAACAAACACTTGAAACGAAATTGAGGAGCCGGCTGCCAAGCGTGCCGCAGGGAGGGGCTGGAGCAGCGTGCCCTGCACGACTCCACCGGGACAGGCCTCACCCGCTGCTCTCCCGAGCTTGCGCCGGCACCTTCTCAGTTCGCTCCTGTGTTGCCGATATTTGTTTTTAAACGTTTTATTCGGCTGTCTTGCGCAGTTAAAACACTCCTGAAAAAATCTGGGACAGGCAAATGGCAATTTAGAGCCGCGTTGTTCAAGCAGACCGCCCTGGGTGATGGCCGCTGTTCTCAGGAGTTATCGGCACCTCCGCGCAGCGCGGCGCTGCTGCCGTCCGGAGTGGGGATGCTCTGCGGCCGCGGAGTTTCGCATTCCCAGTCCCAGGAGCTGCCGCAGCCCAGCAGGGGGCTGCCGAGGGCCGGCCGGCGCCTCCGCCCGCTGCTGCTTTTATCCCATCGCAAGATTGCGTTTGCGGTTTTCCTCGGCTTAAATTCCGGGACAGCAAGAATGTGTCTGGGCTTATTGTATAATTAACTAATTAATTTCACGAATAAGACTTGGAGGGTTAGCAAAGCGTATTTCCCCTTCTCATTCCCTTCTTTATTATAAGGTTTTTAACCTCTCCTCTCTCCTTAGGCTCCTTGCTGTGGAAACAATTCCTCGTTTCCCAGTCAGCAGCAGGGTGTTTTTAGAGGTAGTGTTGCCCTGACAGGAAGCTGGGTTTGTGGGTACAAAGCATCCAAAGGAGTGAAAGCCGTGGCACGCACAATAGCTGTTGAAGTCTTGGTAACCCTTAGCTTTATTTTCAGACCTGAAATGTGCTTTCACAGTGTTAACAAAAAACCTTCTGCTGATTCAGTGGGCACTTTCAATTCCACTTAAAGCACAGTGTGCCCTCTGACCTGTGCACAAATGTGCAATGCTTGTGAAAACTCACAAATCCTCTTGACTGGAACTGCTGACCTGCGATCATGTGGTATTGGGTGGCCTGGGAGGGCCCCTGTTAGGTCCTCCTGGAAGGGACTGTGCTGGCAGAGGTGCGGGAAGGAGGGCACTCCTACACCTGACAGGGTGCATGGGCTGCGGTTGCTTCAGCACACAGCTCCTGTGGCTGTGGCAGGGCTGTTCTTGTCAGCTCTGACAAGAAAGCTGAATGCTTTTCTTCCCGGTTGTGTGTAGAATTGTTCCTGAAGTAGAGTAGTTCCTTAATTGATTATTGACTCAGTTAGAAAGTATTTTGGTGAAGGGCTAAGCAGGCCTTGTATAAAGCTATCTTGTTCTTCTTCAATATCAGTATCTGCTTTCTTTTCATTTGAGGCAAACACCAGGGGAAAAAATGCCTTTAAATGTACCTGCTAATTCCCAAGTTGAGATTTTAAGCCTTTTGTATGTAATGAATTTTTTTTTCCCAGAGGAACAAATTTTATACTTGCAGATCAAGGACTGACTAGATTAGAGGGAAAACAGCAGCAGCAGCAAGTGAACTGCTGGGAGAGGACACACACACACACACACACACACACACACACACACACACACAAAAAAAAAAAAATTTCCTGCTGCTGTCATGAATTACAGCCAAAACCAGAAATCTGTAAAGACACTTAAAGTGTGGAACAAATAAGAGTGTTTCCAAATAGTTGGAGTCTCCATGACGTACCAGCAGTTCTTTTAAATGTCCTGTGAATTTTTAGTGGCTTCTGGCTAAAAACTATTTTCAGAGTACTAAAGCAGAATGTTTTTTCACCTGACTTCTTCCTGCAGCACAAAAAAATTGAGGATTTCAGATGGAGATAAAGGAGGGTTTTGCAAGGACAGCTTGGAAAAAATATTCTGACAGCCTCCCAGAAGGACCTAGTTGGAAGCCATTAGTAGTCATAGATTTGATTTGAGATCATGAGAAAGCTTTTAGTTCAGAGAAGCCAACCATCCCCTGCCCTCAGTTTGTCCTGAACAAGCTCTTGTTCTCGATGATCACTTGAGCTACATTGCTTCTCTTTGCCACACTGGAAAATGGAACTGTGAGTAATGAGTTGACAGCAAAGCAAATCTTCAACCTTTCTTGGAGTACCTAGGATATTTTTGGCCCACTGCTGATAAATAGGGAAAGGGTAGTCTCTGAATTGCACAGCAACTTTTAACTGCAGGTTGAGCTCTTGTTGCTAAAACTTGTCAAAATTTTCCTTTCAGATGTCCAGCCCTTCAGATTTAGAAATCCATCTCTTACTGGACAACTAGGAGTTTCACAGTCTTTAAAGGGTGGGTTTGAAGGGTGTAAGCCTCACCCCATGTATTTTTCCATTTCCAGTGCTGAGTTTTTTGGAATGGACACTATTTGAGCTTAAAGCTGTCTTCATTGTTACAGGACAAGATATCCTACTTTACTGGAGAAAACAATGTCATGTTAAAAGTAAAGCAATAAATATGTGCACAGCTGAGTTACTTTAGGAAAAGGAGGGAGGAAATACAGGAAGGGAAGTAAGAGGTAGGTAAACTGACTTTGGTGAAGATCTTGACAAGAATGTAATAATCTGAAATGAGATTTGTCCCCAGCAGACACTGAAGACATCATGACCTTTTTAAACTGATTTATTCATCATGGGAATGGATTTTGTACCTCATCCACTCTGTGACTGATGGGCAGGAGTAATTTCTCTTCTCAGTGCAGAGGAGTAGGCTGTGGTAGACTCCATTTGCCACACTGACAGGAGCAGAATGCCATCAGCCACAGAGTTGGCTTAAGAAATATTTTCCTTTTCAGTCTTGCACTCTTAATGTATGCCTAATATATACGTAATGGTAGGATGGGGGGAAGGCTACTGAGTTGTATGAAACTCGAGTAATGAATTTCCTCTGCTGTCTGAGATAGATCTCAGATCACAAAGACAAGGAGTATCTATGGCTTTATGGATCTTTTGCTTGCAAATATGCTCCTTCTATCTGTAGGTTCTTTAATCATCGTGATCCCCATATGCTGAATTTGCTTTGTATGACTGTCTTGTCATGTGGATGTCATTGAAAGTGGTAGTGGCCAGCCCTTTAGAAGGGACAGTTATATCTTTTGTTTCAAAATACTGCAGGCAGATCAGTTTTCACTACTTTTTTCTGTGGGTGGCATTGGGGCAAGAGTGGGAAATAAAAGAAGGGAAGAATGAGATAGTAGAACCAATGCTAAAGAATATAAAATTGACATTGTCAGCTTATTGTATTTCGAAATATGCAAACACAATGAAGTCTTGTGTCAGTGAACAACAGAACAGAAAACCCCACCAAAACACAAAACCCTAGAATTCTGTTGGTGGGTAAGAGGAGGAGAGCAACTGTAGTAAAAAATTTTAAGAGGGCTTATAAGCCCTAGGGGTTCTTCATTGGCTCTGGTCTCTAAACAGTCCAGGCTATTCTGGGGTCGTTCCTTATGAGTTGTGCTGCCTGTTGGAGCATATAGGCAGGTTTCATTTCAGGATAGGTGGTGATAGTGCTTCTATTCTGCAGTTCTTTGCTACTGACCAAAAATGTATTCAGGAAGTAACCAAATTATATGTCAGATACAGTGATGGCTGAGCTTCCATGAATACAGGAGGAGAGAGGTGAGAAAAACAAGTGTGCAGATACTGGCATCGGTAGAGCACCGTATTTTTCCGTTCTGGCCGTACCGGTTTACCTCCTGGCCTGTGGTTCCAGCGTGCAAGTGCTTTGAGAGCTGTTGAACAAACCATTTCTGCCAATGCAATTTTGCTCTTCGAGCATTTCCTCCTGCAAGTAGGTGAAGCCCATGTAAAGGTGGGTAGCCCCTATGAGATGCTATGATATTTTTCAGAGAATCCTTCTGAAATTCCCAGTGAATGGGAGGCATCTCTAAACCATGGTTTCTTCTACTGGGTTAAAATTCTTGTGGACTTTGCAGAGAACTACTGGCTCTACTGGTAGACTCTGCATCTTGGTGTTGTTTTCCCCCAGCTTTATTTACTAAAAGCTTGAAGTCCGTTACTGTGTCTCTTTCTAGACCTGGTCTGCTGGAGATTTTAGTTGATACTACATGGTGGTGTGCTGCAGACCAAGGCAAACATGCAGCAGTATTGCCTGTGACACCAGTTTGCTTTAGGAGATTCAGGAGCCCAGCCAGCATTTCGTTCAGACAGAGAACACTGTGGGGCAAAAACCTGCAGGACTTGAGGGGCTTTTAAAAGGTTTGCACAGCTGGGCAGCAAGTCATTGTTTCACTGATATGTTTGGAGTTCTGTTGCTGGCTCATTTGGGATTTGCTTGGCATCTCAGCTTCTTCATTTAGAAGTCTTTAAAACTGGCAGGTGTAAAACTGTTACACAAAACCTGTGGTATCTAAGGAAGTTAGCCTGCTTTTTCTGGAAGGTTCTCGAACTACGGGCATATTGATGGTGATTTAAGAAGCTGAAATGAATAATAGGTGGATATTTTTTCCCTTTAATCTTTTTCCAAGGTTACTCTGGCCTGGTTGGTTGCAGAGGACACTTCAATGAACTAACTTAAGTCACAGTATGGGCAAACAAGTCAAGTTGTCAGCTTGAAACAAAATCTTTATGCTACCTTCCTCATTTCTAGGGATTTTTCTCTAGTGACACATACATTAAATGTAACTAGTAATCTCTGAAAAAGACTGATCTTATTCTATTTATCTCACCAAATCAAAGCTTGTTATATATTAATTTCACAGGAGCCTCTAAGTCTCAACTGTATCTTCTGAGGTTAGCTGCTCTTTATCAACGTCTGCTGTGCTATTATTAAAAATAGAAAACTTTGCCATTCTAGGAAATGAATATAGAAGTTACATCAAACATACTGGACTTCATATTGAAATTAATGGAGGTCCTGTGTGTTTTGGGTTTTTTTTGGTAGTTCATCAGTAATTATAAGAGAGCTTCCTTTTATCTGTCTAAATAAACCTTTGCAGAATATGAAAATTGTACCACTGAATTTTGCACTTGCCTGTTACATGATAAACAATGTCTTGGTATTTGACAGCTGCATGATAAAAGCCTTGGTATTTGCAGAAGAATGAGGATGCTTGCCAGAATAGGATGATTTAATTTCTTCACACTCCTTGCTGCTACTGGACATCTGACTTTTCCCCCCTCCCCTGAATCTTTAGTGATTCTTTCCTTCTTTCACTTTGAAAAGATAATCTACCACTGCCTCTTTGCTTTCATGACTGTTTGCTGCTGACCTTTAACAAGCCCTGTAAATGTTAAACCAGGTTGTAGGATTTGTACACTTTTTAACAAATAAGGAAGTTATAGAGCTGGTAAATGTTCCAGTATCAGTGAAGCTTTTTTAATTGTGTAAACCCCAAAAAGAATGGCTCTGAATGGACAAAAGGAATAACCATTTTAGAAATGTCCTTTCCCAAAGGGCTGTTGCCTTTTTAATAGAGTTTCTCTGTAATACCAGTTCTACTTTTCGTTTCCCGTTTTCCCCATGAAGTGTTGACACTAGAACAACTGTGCCACTCTGAATCGTTTCCGCCAGCTTTAGCCCCCAGAACCATGGGTACAGTTTGTGTTGATNTTTTAATGTTTAATATGTTTGAGTATTTAATTTCAAGCCTGACATTAAATTTAATAAGTTCAATAATTCTTAAAAAAAATGTCCTTAATTAAACAATTTCATGCTGCTGTTCAAATACAGCTTTCCAGTCTCTCTGTGAAATGTAGCAGTGCCGCTGCTTAGCTTGTGCATTAAAACCATAACGGCCTGTGTGACAGTGTCCAACGAGCTGTGATGTTCCCAAAGCTTAGGATTCATTTCAGTTTGGAGGGTGAGAATCTACGTGTAATCAAATGAGTGATTCTGGTGTTAACAAGATGCCAAATGCTCTAATATTTCCAGCTGATGGTGGATAATAAGTGCATTGTTAATGGAATGCTGTCACCTCTTCCATGTTTTTCCTTCTCAGAGGGCTTAAGTAATCTTTTGAAATAACCTTGGGAATTTTAATCCTTACTAAGTACAACATTTTTTCTTTGGTTTGCCTCTTTCTGCTAACCCTACAGTATTTCCTTGCAAGTGCTGCATCAGAGATAATAACATCTAGATGCCTGGAAGTGATAACCTAGTGTTGTTTCTCATTAAAAGAGCAAAGCAAATCTTGTTTATGGGTTTCTACCAAAAACCCCCTTAGCACTGGCATGGCAATGTCCAAATGTACATGCGGGATCCAGCTCCCGAAGATAACTAAAAAGAATTTTTCTGGTTTCCTTTTTCTTGTCTTAAAATGAATGTGCTTAATTTGCCATCTTCTGTAGCCTAAATGTTTTGTGGGCCACTTGTGTAAGGCTGGCTAAAAATGTAGCCTTGTAAGGAGTGCTTGTCCATGTGCTATTAGTTTCCAACCTACCCACCGTATTTAAGGAAATCTGAAATACATTCTATTTTGTGACACCTATAAAGCACACAGGATTGCTGAAGAGCAGTCTCCATGAAGTGAAGGCTTCCTTCTTATAGCTGATCAGTCAGAATTTTTACTGGAATATAATGGACTGGGTTACAAATGCAGTTTTTAGTTTCTCCTGTGTTTGTGTCACAGGACAGACAGCTTAATTTTCAGTTCTGCCATTCATTCTTCAAGTACCAAGCTACCTCTTTGGGTCTGAATGCCCACCTCTTTATGGTACTGTGCCTGACAGTCTCAAATGACAAATGCTAAAAAAGAACCATTTATCTTAATTTTTAACTTGTCAGAGAAATGAATTACTTCTTTGTTGTTTTACATGACTCATTGTTTCCCCTCAAGCTGTTAAAACAGGTGCATGTTTGGATGGATTATGATCTGAAAGATGGTATTTTAGGGAAGGGGTCAGCCTTTTCTCCCAGGCAACTAGTGATAGGACAAGAGAAAATGGCTTCAGGCTGTGACAGGAGAGGT
>WEIT01039908.1:237-21843 GCA_013389985.1 Dryoscopus gambensis
ATACTTGAGAAAGAAAAAATTAACTGCCATATAGCACAACCAAACCAACAGTTCATTTTCATTCCCTATGTACATATACAATTTCAGTCCCAGTACACAGTTCATGACACTTAGCCTTAGGCACAGACAATGCAGAGAGAGCTACTTAGAGATGCAGACATATAAAACAGTTATCAAGGCCTCTTTTACAGTCAACAGAGAAAACCAGGTGTTTCCACGCATCTCAAAAGCCCTATATAAAACCACTAGGCACCACTGTAGACTTGTAAAGCTACAAGTGAATCTCACCCCTGGGAGCCAAGNCAGAGGTAAAATGCAAAGACCTCAGATTCAAATTCACAGTCTCTATGAGAATGAGCATGAGAATGAAGCTTTAGTCATACAGATAAATGGAAAACATGGAAATACAAGATTATTTTAAAAACAAAACAAAACTAAATAAAAACCACAACAACAAAAAAATAGAAAATATCTGATGAGAACTAGCAGAAGTACATATTAATGGTGTCTAAGGTTTAACTAACTAATGGGGAAATCAGAGGAAAGAGAAGTAGAGATTAGACACAAATTGCACAATAGGCCAACTGAGAAGCCTTAACAGAAGTGCCATATTCAGTTTGAGAAAACTCCAGGGAGGAAAGTAAGGGAACACAAAAGGTTTTCAGAACCTCAGACAGAATTGCCATATTCCACAGAAGTGGATTTGAGACTGTAAAATTAAGGTTGCTGAAACAGTGGACTCATATTGAGAGAAACAAAGGAATGATTTTGCACAGGTATAAGAAATGAGAGCTTATGTTTCGAGTACAAAAATAGCAAACTCCCCACCAGACTGGCTATAGAATAAGGAGGGAGATAGGAAAGACAAAGCAAAGCAGGTATAGTAGAAAAGGCATGATGCATCACAAACCATTTAGGGATGAAAATCATGTCCCTGAATACAGTAAAAAACACAGATTAGTGAATTAAGCTGCAGCCCAACTTTTATCATCATTTTTGTCAGGATCCACTGTATAAGTTAGTTCACAAAGAATACTAACACCTAACATGATACTAACAGGAATCACCAAGTACATGGCCAGAAATAAACTGATTTGAGCAGAGACGTTCAGCAAATAGAATAAGTAATTCAGTGAGAAATTATCTAAAAGGTGCTTGCTATAGCTCCCAAGAAACTCTCCTGATACACGGAGGATATAAAAAACATGGTTAGCAACTTAAAACTTTCACAACATATTATTAATGACAAACTTTCCATTAAATACAAAATTATAATCTCACAGGCAAAAACAATCTGATGTGCAGAAGGAGTTCAATTGGTAATAATTAAGGGTTAGATTCATACGGTAGTGTAAATCCACTGAGCATTAAAACCAATCCATAAAGTTACAGTTAATGTCTTAAACGTGTACTACAAATGTTTTTAGAAGAACAGGGAACATTTCCTACGTGCAGCTAGCAGTGCAGAGTAAGTTCTAAACACATGACAAAAATTCCACTTACAAAGACGCCAAAGCAAATATTTTATTTTAGCTTTTACAGTACAAGACAACACTATTTGAACTGGCAACACATTTTAATGTATTGACACTGGGGAACATTTAGTAAGCATCAGAAAAATGATCTTAAATTGGAAGATAAATCCAAAAGAGGTCCAAATCTTTATGTCACTGAAGTCAACAGAAAAACTTCCCTTAATTTCAGTGGGACTGGAATCTGTTTTGTGATTTAATAGGAATCTACTAGTCATGGCAAAATTAATGTTTTAAATATCTTTGCCAAATAAACTTCCTGTTCATCAGTCTGCATTACTTGCAATATCTGTCTTCCATTAACACGTAGTTCAATTGTGCCATTCTCACACTGGCCATGATCAGCATTGCAAGCTTCAAAAGAACTACTGGCAAAGTAAAATGCTACTCAACACCAGTAAGAATGAAAGTACAGGGCCCCTGATTCAAATCCAAGCAGCTGTACAATAGCACAGATGTACCTTTTCAATGTTATCCCAGCAGTTTAATCATATAGCCCAATGAGGATAACAGGATTTGTGTGGCTGTATTTTCCTTCTCTATTTCTAAAATATTTCCTTCTCTATTAAAATCTTGTGCTGATTATGAAACCAGAGTTATTACCCTGGGTAATATTTCATGTCATTTCACATCAACAAGTTTTGCCTATAAGGCTTCTTTATTCCTTTAGTGATGGCTGTAGTGAAAGCTTTTATCTGTTTTAGTAAATTGATTCAGTGAAGCAAAATCCAAAGAATAAAGAAAACAATAACGACATTCCTTTCAATGTTTTATTTCCACATCATCAGATCAATGAAAATAGTATAATTCAATTATTTTATGTTAAAGAAACATGTGTGGTTTGATCCAAGATTGTACTGCAAGGTCACAGTGTGAAAATTTGTTTCATTCTTCGTTGGTAGGAGATACTTGTTGAATCTTTTCTGCATAAAACATTTAGGTTTTGTTACTTCTGTACACCCACTATTTTGCTTATGTTTTCTCCTTGTTGAACTTAATAGAATTGTAGAAAGTTCCCTAAAAGGGAATAAACAACAGTGAGATATTAAACAGAATAACACGGTGATAGAAATCTTTAAAACCTGATAGGAACACAAACACCATTACATCCTACTTAATAAAGTTAGTCTAAGAGACACAGCGTGTAGAAAATAATTTCTGCACCCCACTGTGCTTAGCCAGCTTCCATTACCAGTTCTTGCAAATGTCTTTTTCAATAATCTTTCCATACAATCATACATGGTCATGAATTCCTGCAGGGTTTGGGGGTAATTTTGAACATTTCAACTATCTACACAACTTTAATAGGCAATTTTCCCAACAACCTTTCTTAAAGGAGGATGACAGCATACCATTCCACATAATAAAGCTTCCAACACTCAGTGTTTTAGTCTCCTGCAAGGTTCAGTAGTGTGATCAGGTTCAATAGTGTGCTTATTTCCCTTTTACTCAGTCATCAAGAAAAGAGTAGTGAGAGAGAAGGTGCCACTTCTCTTTGAATTATACAATACTCACCAGTTTCAGAAGTAGGACAGCAGGGAAGAGACCAGTTACCAAATTTTTTATCATGTTTCCTAAAGTTATATAGAAAGCATTATTCTGCTTCAAGTGCTGCCTTCCGCAACAAACAATAGCAGAGCCTGTGATCTTTAGGTAAGCAGAAATAACAGAATTCTATATATTGCAAAGTCAGAATAACAGCCTATATATTTTACAACAGCGACTGTCTTTAGTTCAACCACTTACAAGTGGTGGAGAATTTTTATGGGGAGAAAGTAGAATATTAATGCACTTCCTGTAACAAATTTACAATCTTCCTAGCACTACTTAGCAGAAGGAACTTGCCACTCTGCCAGAAAGCTAACTGAGGAGGAAGGGACTTGGTCTGCTCATTTCTGCTTTTCACAGAAGGAGGCATAAGCTCAAAATTTCACCTTCAAAGGCACCAGCATAGAGCTAAAGGCTACCAGCAATGTTTTAGGGCAAGGTATTTGTACAAAACCTGCTTCAGTACCGCCAAAAATCAAATCACCATCAAGAATTTTGGTTCCTTTGTTTCAGGGAAATTTTTCAAAGAAGAGACAGCATTGAAAGAGCTTTGCATCTACCAAATGAAATTTCCTGGTTTTGATTCCTCAAGCCCCTAGACACTGAAGGTGATTTGCTGGTACTTCCAATATGCAAGTGCTACAGCACTCTCAAGACCATGTCAGAATTGGCTGAGAGTGAAGCCAGTGATGGCAATGCTGAAAGAAAGATCCAGACAGAGTTTTCTGGGATAGAGGGAGTGTTACTGGAGCCTGGAAAATATGACCCCTGAGTCATCCCACTGAAGGGATTGGAGTGCAGAGAGAGGCCTGAGAGAAGCTCTGTATGGGGGCTGCACAGAACACAGCAGGCTTGACAAGCTCCTGGAAACACTGACCACCTCTCCACGGCTGCATTCCTCACCTGCGGCTATTCTTCCACACATGCGCTGTGAGCAAGCGACCAATGTTAAAAACAGAAGTTCAACCAAAAAAAAACCTGAAAGCCTTACTGACATAGAAATACAAAACCACGATTTTTAATCTAGAGTAGGGTTCTTTGACTCTTGGACTACCATGACTACTCTTTTAAAGTTCCTTGAAAGGCAAAGGGAGAAGCAGCAAATACAGGCACTGCCACACAGGAGGACTCATTGATTTAGACAAACCAGTCCAATTTGCATGCAGTTATGATATGTTTTGCAGAAACACATTTGATATTTTGCCTCCCCTTGGTATGAAACTCTGTTCTCATTTTCAAGAGCCAAAACACACACTTCTTCTGCTAGAAGTTAAGACTATAATTCTGAGTCTGCAGTATGTTGTTTCCTTTCTTACTCCCTGTCACAGTGGAAAGTCAAATAATATATGTGGAAGGAGAGGAAGAAAGTTCAAGTAGAGGTCAGTAATAACACTATATGAATAGAAGACTCTTTCATGGGATAACAAAGCACAAAAGGCAAGAAGCTTGATGACAGCAGTGAGTGAAAAATACCTTGTGAATAAAGCATGAATGACAGAAAAGAGCCAGTCTTCCACAGCACCACACTGAGCAGAAGCACCACAGAGGACAAGGGCAATGTAAATCTACATCAGCAAAATGTCACTTTTTTTTAAAAAAAGGGTTAAAAAAATAAAGGGATGTGAGGCAGTGTCCACCTCCAAAATTCAGCAACTCACTAGTCCACGCTTCTGGCATTGATATTATTACTCAGTGCTGGTGATATCATCCTTGCACTTGGACCTCAGTTTAACACATCCCATATGTAAGGGCTATGGACCGGACAAATGCATACAATATAACTGCTGTTCTTTAAACTAGATCCAACCACAGCTTGAATTTGAAGGACTCAAATGTTGGAACACCATTAGGTTTAAAGAGCAGCCCAACAAGGTTAGAAGTTTGTCCCTAGGCCCCAGGAAAAAAAACAGCCAGGCCTTTTCCATGTGCCTTATTCCTCTCCAGGAAATTAATATAGCCCAACTGGCAAGCCTACAAATTTCTTATTTGGTGGAGTTGGAATATTAAGATTTACTGAATGCGTTGTGTCTGATCACATCACATTTGACTGTGAATGCTGTAGTTCAAAAATGTTGCTGCTTCCAAAAAGTACGCAGCAGTTACGAAATACTAGTGATAGCATACCTTCTGAATTTAAGGCCACAAAGCCAATCAAAGCACTAGTTGATAACACATTAATTGCCTATATATACTGGTGATAATTCTCAAGTGTGAGAGAAGGAAGCATAGAGCCATTTTCTATGCACTTTTCCATACACACTCAACGACGGTTGTATTTCTGCAATAAGTAGCTACTAGTTTAGAAAAACTTCTAGAAATTTCTTTCTAAATCAGAACTTTTAAATTTGAGAATCAAAAAAAATTAACTATGAAAGAAAGTGCTGACGTCTCCTCGCAGACCATTGTTGATTGACAGCACTGAAGAACTCAATGTCTGCAGCAGCTTACCAAACAGCAATACTAAACACTCCTGGTCTGTGTACCTAGATAGAAAAATATGTTTTAAAATCCCCCTGAACTTAAACGGAGAGTTTAAAGCATTTGTTTCATTTTCTCTTCCAACAGGCAACATGTCAACACAGAACAAAGCATGCTGCTGAAGTCTTTCCTGAACCTGAAGCTCAACATGGCAACAGACTGCATCCATTTAGCCACGATTTACACTGAAGATGATCTGCAATCCTCCTGTAAAGTACATGAAACCTAAGAAACTCTTCTGCAGATTACAATGATAATATTCTACTTATCTTTCCTCTCAGTTCTGCATCTGAGTGCATGAATGTTTTACATGAAACAGCTGTCTCAAGGTCTAAATTACTTTTCAAGACAGAAAACCATATTTTTTATTGATATGGTCATATTATCCACCATTCCTATGTAACAAATACGCCAGGATTTAAAAGGCTTATTTCTCCCATTTATTTAGTAAGGTATGAAATCCCTGACAGAGTTTTCTTTGGCTATCTAGAATCAGGGCACTTCAGACAAAAGTGGTACTCAGAAATCCTCAACATTAATTAAGGTGTATGTCTAAATCCTTCTAAACCATGATAAAGAACTCGTCTGTGCCCGAGCTTGTAACACAACAGGTAAAGTAACGGAAAAGCGCCTGCTGAGAGAACAGGCTGCATACCTATGAAAGTAGTTAACACAGAACTAATTAGAAACTAGTTGAAACAAACTGCTATGGCACTGTTAAATTACAGCTCAGCATTACAGATTTAGGTACGTATGCTGTTCTCGACAGTGTGTCTAGAAACAAAAAGGACAGTGCAATACAATTACAGTGCAGAAGATTTCCAAATTCAAGGCCCTATATTACCTTCAAGCAGTTATTGAAATTATATTTTCATAATGTAACCAGTGTATATGCTTGTATAAATACAAATATGCAGTGAACTTTAGAAGCACCACTAATTTAGGATGTCACATGTCAATCCACAAAAACTTGGGATGAAATTTGTGCCCTTTTGAATGTAGCAATTCTTCCATTCTCTAATTAGAAGAGATGTCTGAGTGAACATCTTACTCTCAGAAATCTCAACTTCCAGAATCACAGGGTACTGGAGGTGGGAAGGGACCTCTTGGGTTTAGTCAAACTGCCCTAATCATAGCATGGGCAACAACAGCAGATTGCTCTGGACCATGTCCAGTCAGGTTAAAAAGTCTCCAAGATAAAGACTCTACGGCCTGAGTAACCCACTCCAGTGTTTTACCATCCTCATAGCAAAACAAGGGTTTTCTTTGATTAAATATAATTTACATTTATTTTAGTTTGTGTCCACTGCCTCTTGTCCTTTGACTGGACACCACTGAGAAGAATCTCTGCCTTCTTTACTCATTCCAGTGTGTATTTTTACACACTGGAAAGATAACTCTCAAACCTGCTGTCCTTCAAGCTGAACACTCCAACTGTCTCAGCCTCTCCTCTTATGAAAGATGCCCCAAGCCTTCAATCATCTTCATGCCCCTTCAATGGACTCACTTCAGTAAGTCCCTGTTTTTCTTCTGCTGGGGAGTCTGTCCAGCACCGGACACAGAATTCCACATGTGGCTTCACCAAGGCTGGGCTGAGGGGAAAAATCACCTCCATCAATCTGCTAACAACTTCCTTCCCAGTGTAGGCTGTTTGCTTTCTTTGTGACATGTGTCTGTTGCTGGTTCATGTTCACCTGACTCCCAGGGCCTTTTCTGCCAAGCTCCACACCAGCATGTGCTGGTGCCTGGGGTTATTCCTCCTCAGGGCAGGACTCTGTGCTTCCCCTTGCTGATCTGCCACAGTTTGACACCACTGCCCTGCCTATGTACTGAGTTAAATTTGGGTGTTGAGTTCGAAAGGTCTTGAAGTTATGGAGAGAAGAGATGAGGTATGAGTGGTATTTCACAGGCCACAGGAGCCACCATCCCTGTGCTCAAAATTTATAGTTTTCTCTTCCTTTATCATACTACAAAGATCAATGCAAAAGACCAGAAATTTTACCCTACATTTTTAACCACCTAAACAAATCAAACCCAAACAAAGACCTGGCCGACACCAGTTTTATTTTTGAAATAGCTGTCTGCACCACTATGCAGGACCTAATTCTGCTAACTTTCCTGCATAAATGGAAACTAAATATACTCAGGCACCAAGCTGGTGCTGGTGTTCCACAGAAGCTCCTTTGAGTATTCCAGGAGAGCAGAGTACAAGAATACCACGTCTCTGGGGGATAATGAGCCAAGGACACACACACCAAACTCAGCAATCAGATAAGGAAACAGGACTTCCTCATTACATGCAGAGTAGTATGATCACTACAGCTAAGCAGACAGGTGAGAACACCTTTGAGGTAGAAAATTTGGTCCCCACAGCCAGGTAAGTTCCATATTAGCTACCACCTGGCACCTTTTAACCAAGGGACATATCTCAGCTGTAACACCAAGGCTTACTCGGCACACAGGGCACCAGGCAAAGGGTGCTGACCATGAGACAGCCCAGAACCAGAGTCCTGCATCAGCAGATCCAAAAGGGACATGAAGACCTCGGATGAGGTCCTTGGATGAGGGTGGAAACTACCCCGAAATCATCTCTCCTCAAGGTCCTGCTTGCTGTTGAACAACAGATGAATGAGACAGACTCTGCCACAAGACTCTCCCCCTCTCACAGGGGGAACAGTAAAGAACAGCTTTGAAAGGGAACTGGTACAGCAGACAACTAAAAACCAAGAATTTGGTATCTTGTAGCTGTATTCAAGACAAGGCCATCTCACAGTCCCTGAAAACAGATACCAAAACTTCAATCTTTTTCTCTCACTTTGCTGACCCTAGCATAAAGCAAAGAAGATTCTTCATCAGGGTATGCAGATCCATGATGAGTTTGCTGATGAATGCATCAATTCTTTATGATTATAGCATTCCTACAAGCAGTTCTTGGTCTTTCACTTCAGTCTTTTTTAATGTATTTGTCTGTTATCACCTCCCCAAAGGTTTTTTTGGTTCTTCTTTCAAGGTTGCCATACAAGTTTAAAAAAGTGGTCAGAGTTTCAACTTGTTACTATGTGGCTTCAAAGACAAGGTATTGTTTTGTATCAAAGACAAGCATCGCTCACGATATACCAAGATGTTTGTCTAGAATATATGTAGTCCTGAGCAAGCCTACAGACTTCAGATTATGAGAATTCATGCTACCAGATGATGAAGAACTGTTAAGGAATGTCTCAGCAGGGTAGTAATGAAAGTGTTTCAATAATGGAACATGTCAACACGGACCTTGAATCTGATTTATGGGAACATCTCTTGCTGCCAGCAGAATCCAGCCATGCCAGTGCACTGTTGATTGGATGGATACTCAGGAGCTAAGGACTTGAAGAGATGAAAATCAGTCTGAAGATAATGAAAGACCATTCATTCAGCTAAGCTTCTATTAATCCATCATTCAAGAATGTGAATAGCAGCCTCCCACTTCAACTAAGAATAAATTGCACAAAAAAAGTCAGTGCCTTAGGGAAAGCTACCAAAGGGAAAAAAGAGGCCAGACAAGTTTTCAGTTGGTAATAGTTCAGATTTATGAAGCATTATACATATTTACTGTGCAGAGATATGAGGAGAAACATAACTCAAGGGTTATGAATATGAGGATAAGCATCTTTTAACTCAGGTTGTCAATCTGAATGGTTCTGGTATCAGGAGCTGGATCACTTTATGAAAAAAATGGAACTTCCATTTAGGTCCAAGAATGAAACTTGCCTTAGGTCCAAGATAGGCTAAATCTCTTTTTCTATTCAGAGAGTACAAAGAGAGCTAGAAAGTTGTTCTTTTTCCAAACTACAGATTCTCTAGATATCGATGTCAACACTGTGTCTACACTTCAATGAAGCAATGCATTCAAGGAGAGTTCCTGGGGAGGGACATTTTGGATGACAGAAATGCAATCTGTCCAATCTCCAGCTTCTACCTGGCCAGGAACACTTGTGAGAGGTAATATACAACCATAGCCAGATATTAATATACTGACAAGAAGAAATGCATTTCCTCCTACAGAAAATCAGAGCCAGAAGATAAGCAAGTGGTATCTCTGGGTAAGAATGGAGATAAGTCATCATTTCTAATGCCAAGCTTTCTATTTTCAGAACAAAGCAAGGGTTTGTCATCTGGAATATACAAACTGAAGAAGACATCCAGCAACCTCTTAATTAATACTCACTCTCAACCTAGGCTAATGTAAATAAACAAAATTTTACACCTATCTAGAACAGACAAGGCAATTGCATAAGAGACCCTTCTTTATGTTAAAATCTACCCCTTGCTCCCAATCTCTCTTTCTCTCTTCCCAATATTTCCTTTCTCTTCCCTGGAATTTCTTCTATCAGGATCAAAGTGTACAACTCAACATGAACCCTTTCCCAGTTCCAGGCTTCATAGTAACTTCCAGGTCTTCAGTTTCAAGCTTGCTTTCTCTCAAAAGCATATTTTTCTCTTATTCAGATTATTTGAACACATTTGTGTGCAATTTAATTTGACCAGAGGGCAGATGTAAATGCTGCAATCTCTAAATGTAGCTGACTTGTTTTCTCCAAAGCAACTGCCAAATGATGGCAAAGGAAAACACTTAATTCTGTCCATGTCAGTGCTGATATTTCCCATCACGTTTTTCAGTCACAAGAGCCAGGAAGGAGTCTTCCAAATTACCCTAGCCAGGTCCATAGAAGTACTGCCATTGTAGAATGAAATCCAAGTTGCAAGTAGTAGTCAAAGGACAAAAAAGCTATTTCCTCCAGAGAAATTCTTATTATGAATTCCTGGAATAAGCATTGGTCATCCACAGCACAATGAGCTAAACTTTCTGGACAGTAAAGAGGAGTTTACCCAAGAGTTTCCTTGCATCAGAGTCCTCCTGTAAGTCCTCCAGTGCTTAACAAGGAATTTCTAATATACAAAGCTCTGCATGGCAGCTCACAGGTTTACAGTCTAGCTTGGAAACCTAATGAATATCTGTCATCAAATTCTACCTTCTGAAAAGTACAGAAACCAACATGGCCTGCATGCAGCATCCAAAGCCCATATATCAAAGAAAGCAATGGTATATTCTGACAAGTCAACTTTATCTCCTTTTTATAACAGATATTTTCATCACCTGAAGTTGAGAGAGAAAATGAGAAGTCCCACAGAAGAATAGAAAGCCATCACATTTGGCACAAATTAAAAAACAATCACTTTCAAAAAAACCCCATGCTCTGATAATCTAACATGGATGGGGACAGGATTGCTGTGCAGGTTCTACGTGGGGTCCAGTGCAGATATCTTTTAGCACACATCAGGATGGTGATCTGACCACCACTGAAATTACTGAAACCACTGGCTGCAGGCATTTAAATGAGAGTCCTGCTGGCAAAGGTCAGATGGTCAGGTGCTGCTTTCACTAAAGAAAGCGGAGATAGGAGACATCACGGATTCTCTGTTTGGGCTAAGGTTGGGCAGAACAAAGTCAACTGAGTCGAAAGCCAAAGCAACAGAATCTGAAACCAAAATTAAGTCTACAAAACAATTTCTGGGCTAAGCAACTTCAGAGTGGTCAGAAGAGGATGGTGAGGGGAACATAATTATAAATGCTTGCATAATTATAAAAGCTTTGTGGTGGTCCAAAATGTTCTAATAATGCTGCAGCATGGTCCAAGCATTGCTCAGTCTTCTCAAGGGAGAAGCGGGTATACACCACACATGCAAGAGCTATTGACAATCAGGTCAAAGGACGGCATGTACTGCAAATGTCACTGCAACTGTCACCATGCCACTCCATGCTGAAAGGCAGCTTTTGCTAAAGACTATAAACATATTTGTCAAGATGGTAAGCACAAAACTGAAAAATAAACTGAAAAAAAATCCTGAAGTAACAGCCTACACAGAGCACATGTCCTCAGGCGTGAGGCAGCTGATGACACTAGATGCGCATCCCGTTTCATCCATGACAAGGTAATGCATCCACATACTCCCTACAGATACGGCAAAGGGGGCATATTCAAGCCTCAGTATTATGCACAGATACCTTTTAGGGAAATGTAGGCAGTAACCTAGCATTTAGACAAATGCAATCAATAGTTCTAAACTTCACTATATTTTCTGATGCAGGCTTTCATTTACAAATGTCCAAAAATGAAACTTATCACACAGAAGTAATCCACAGTGTTTAAATAACCTAACATATCTCCAAAGTAGGCAGTGTTCCCATTCTGCAGCATCAAGAAATTGATGCGAAAGACTAATGGCCAGGGTCATCTCTACACTTTGGAATGGATAATAAGGTATAAGACCTTGAGCTAGCTGTTTCTGAGCAGGCAAGTGCATTCACCAGGGAGACTGCTGTACTGAATAGCATCGCTGCACTGCTATTAGTTCTGAAGTAAACTTTGCTGCATCTAGTTCAAGTACCCCTTCAATATTATTAGCACTGCACTGGAACAAAAGAAAACATAAGGTATACAGAAACTTTGCCTCTTGTGTAATTCCAGCATAGACCTGGAAACTAAGCAATAAGTACACAGGTTTCATCCTGCTAGCATCTTCTGAGATCAGCAACATATTTTGGTAACTTGTTCTTCCTAACACAATCTGTATGGTTCAGACTGGCGGTTCACCACTTAGCAGGTAATGAGACAGGAGATACAGGAATGAGTACGTGGGGATTGTACAAGACCCAATAGGATATGTTTAGGAGAGGAACCAAAAACATTGAAAGGTAGTCTGGGGAAGAACACACATGGGAAAATAGGATGGTAAAGGCATCAAGGGGACCAGTTCCACCTGCACATATGGCTGATTAGTACCTGCTTGGCCAAGCCCTGTGCTTGATCACCCCAGACCTACTGGGACTCCATGCTCAGTCTTGCTACTGGCTGGAGCTGGGGCACTGGGCTAAAGGGTTCAGTGGTCCAGAAAGCAAGATAAAAAAATAAATAGTATTCAAACTGGAAGAGCCAAGTACTTTCCAATAAACTTTGCTTTTACTCTCAGATTGCAGAAGCAGAAAAATGTGCAAGAGCTGTGAAAAGACAAAGACTGCTTAGGAAAAACATAATGGCACTGGGGGAAAATGCCCACACAGCATAGTTACCATTTTTTTTTCCGCTGTTCATAATCAAGACCTAAAGTGTCCTCCAGAAAGCTCAAGGAAACCCCGCTAGTAAGTCAAATTATAGGTTTTGTAAAGACATAGTTAATGAGTTCCATAGCCCAGGAGTTCAGCAAGTAATAAAAAAAAATAGAAAAATATCATGACTAAAACCAACATTTGCAGTTACATTAGCCAGGATGAAGTGAGTAAAACTATGAAACACTGCCAATGGAGCAGAAGTTCAGAAGGTATTCATTCCTGTGGCTTAGTCAAATACCTCATAGCACTCATTTCACACTGTCTAGTAATACTTACTGAAGCATCTGACATTAACTAAACAGACAAGTTAATAAATTAGATAATTATTCTCTTCTGTTGAATAGTATCTTAATATACTTCTCTGTGGATTTTTCCTACTTTGCTTAAATATTGCCATTCAACAGCTATAAAGTGAATGTCAAAGCTCATTTGCATCAAATGTAGTAGGAATGTTGAAAGAGGAATGCAAATCAGTATATTTTTTAAGCTTAGGACACCTCTCATATCTATCACTGTAAGAAGACTGACTGCAAGAGCTATTAAAATAGAAACCTCAGACAAGTATACCATGGCATTTTGAGGAAGGATAATGCCTTTTGCATTATCTGATAGATGCATAGCACTGAATGAAAAATACACTATGAAAAAAAAAAATAATTTAGAAATATTTACATTGAAAGATTGCACAAGTAATGTAAATAATAACATCACTAATAATGTCCAATACATCAGGAAGTTCAAGAAAATTATCAAAAACTATCCCACTGCAAAATGTAATAACTTTGGCTATATCTACACAGTTTTTGCAAGCAGCTGAGCACTGGCAGATGACACTCACCTGAAAGAAACTGCAGGCATAATTATTACTACTTAGCAGGTAAGCATCACATGACAGATGGCTTCAGGACTCTTTCCAGCACACTTTATGATACTAAACCCTGAAAGTGCTAAAACCTCAAAATTTAGTACAATATAACCAAAGTCTCTTCTCTGTGCAGCACTGAGCAGTGAAGAAAACAAAAAGAAGAGTGGAAACAGCACGTGTCAGAGGTAGCTGTGACTAAATGAGCAGCTATTCTTCATTATATTTATAACTTGCATATTTCTGTGTGCATAATAATAATAAAAATAATATCAGTAGCAATGTTAAATTCACTAAAGGTCACTAATAACATTAAATTCTTTCAAAAGAAACATTTGTTTCTCCTTACACGTAATTTTTATCTCTTCCTCAAAAGCTTTTTAATTTAAATTAATATACAAATGCAGGAATATTGACCAAGGCACATGAAGCCACTATTTGTGGAGGCCAGTGGACCTGCTGGATAAGGAACAAAGGGAGTCCTACGATGGGATAAATCCTAGGTTTCTTTCCAGCTTATGGTGACTGAGATGGCTTTCCCCAGGATGTTCTGTTCTGTTCTGTTACGCCCTCAGAGCTTTCTGACTGGTTCCCTTCCCCCAGACCCCCATTGCTCTCGCAGCACTTTTTTGAACACCTTGTACGAGTGTGGACGCATTAAAGATCTCTCTTGTAAAACCCCATGTGAAGATCATCATCGGGCTGTTTGACTGGCTATGCGGTGTGACAGCGTACGTGTGTGTGCAAGCGTGCTGGTTACACAGGGAGATCTCCTTAGAGACACTTTGGGGAAGGTCGCAGCATTTTACCACCCAAGCCAGCACGACAACTATTCACTGTTTTTAACATTAGTTCAGGTTATATTACTTACATACAGATAATGTCACCTGACATCTGCACCTTGCTATTATACTCTGTCGCAGACAAGGTATGGCATTACACAGCTCAATATATAGAGTTTCTGCTTTCCTATCTCTAAAGCCCACTACGATTTCTATGCTACTTTTCAATCACCCAATACCTAAATTTTCCATTGCCAACTTGCCCTTTCTATACTCATGGACAACAGATGAGTTATAAATTCTCTGTCACAAATTTCTGCCTGCTTGTCCCAGTCTTCCACAATGTGAAACTCATATCTAGCTTTTATTGTCAGTCAATTTCTCCTAGAGCTTCCTCTATATTCCATTTGGGCAAGGAGCTGGATGGCTCAACAGCCATTTTCTCAGACCTTCCAGCTGGCTCCCTACCAGCTCAGAGAGCTCAGGTAATGTTCTACCAGTTTGGCTCCTGGTATGTGGTAAAAGTGACTCCCAACAGAAAGAGGCACCTAAGGGATTGAAAAAGCTGCAGTTCCCCTAGTATTTTAACTCAGCACCACATCACTGGATTTTCATAGAAATCGGTGAAAAAACCACACCTGCCCCTAATGGACTTGTCCTGGGGTGAAACACAATTTTCATTTGGGAAGGCTGAACTAACCAGCATGTTCTGTGCTGTGCACTGAAGATCCCTGACCTCCCTGTGTGACTATATTACTCACCTGTCCATGGACAGGCAGTGGCTGGGAAAACATATTTAAGAAAGGACACAAAAATGCCAAGCAAGGACTGGAAGAGGGGAAAAAAGAGTGAGAAACAGTACAGGGAACCCCTAGGTCAGAGGAGAGGGTGTTCCATGGCAGAGCAGATATTCCCTGCAGCCTGTGAATGATATACATGGAGAAGAAAGATACAAGAAGAAAGGAATGGCAGAGAGAAACCACTAGGCCCTGATCATAACCTCTCAACACCCCTTTTGCACCACTTCCTTCCTCTCTGAAGGGACTTGGACTGAGTGTAACTTGCAGTGATAACAAGGGAGGAGGAGAGGAGTCTGGGAGGAGGTCAAGCTGAGCCTGGGAAAATGGGAAGGAAAGTTGTTGTTTTAATGTTTGTCTCTTTTGTTTCCCACTACCCACATTAGCAAATTTTTAAACTGGCAATAAATTAAATCTTCCCCCACTTGTCTCTGTTTGCCTACCATGGTAACTCGTAAGTAGTCTCCCGGTCTTATCTCGAAATATGAACTCTTTCATTCCTGTTGTTCCTCTTTTCTCTCCCATCCTGCTGGGGAGAGGAATGAGCAAGCAGGTAGCAAGCAAGCAAGCAAGCAGGGAGTTTGGCTGCTAACCTACACTAAGCCATCACACCTCTCAACTTAAAACCCGCACAATCAAGTCAAAAAGCATGCAGATAAAACTGGCCTCAGTGTTTTGTTGTTTATATTGAAACGGGTAGCTAAACCCTGTTCAAATACATGGAGAAATACTCTGCAGAAAAATATATAGCCATATATTTGCCAGAGGATATAGTCAAAACACTGTGATTCTCCCCTCCCCAAAGGGTTTCGATTAGAGAATCACTCATAGAGGCTCTCTGAGAAACCGTAAAACATCTGAGAAGGCACAGAATGTATTAACCCCTGTCACTGTACAGAAAAGAGCTTTGTACACGAGGGAGTTGGAGAGAAGCCAGAGTACAAGTACTCAAATATCAGTGCATGCTGAAAGAAGCTGCGTCTGTGAGCTTTTTCTCAACAGACAGAAAGAGAAAAGGCTTCTGACATTATTAATATGAGTGTGCACAGCAGTGATAAATCACTGAGCTGAAAAATGACAGGTTCTCAAAAATATAGAAAGAAGATTCAAGACTTGAAAGTGGTTGTGCAGAAGAATTACAGAAAGTTTCTGGAAATCAAATATAAAGTGAACATTTGACGGATGAGTGCTAGACAGTAAGCCTGAATTAATCTGGCACCATGACATTACTGGATATACACTGGAGGTTTGCTTGTGATAAGAGCACAGTATTTACAGCAGGAAAGGAGTAAATCTTTTTAAACTACTTGAATGAATAAGACAGAATAGATGGAAAATTTTAATATAGGTTGCTGAAGCTGCTGGAAAAATTTCTAGCAAGCCATACAAGCTGTTGACAGAGTTCCATAAAGACAGAGGAAAACCCTCATAACAATCTAATTTGAGGACAGAAAAAGAAAGATTTGGGAGTTCAGGAGAAGGCATTTACACCTCCCCACACTGCTCAGAGCCTTAGACAGTTGGTAATTAAATAGTGGACAGTACTACATAATCAGTCCTCCAAAGCACAGATGAAAGTAAGAGTGATATGCTCTAGAATCATGAGTACAGTTATTTACATGTTGCATTTCTTAGCAAAGAGCTGGCTTATAGAAGAAGGGTTATGGTGAAATCTTTGTCCCACTAAAATTGAAAGAGAAATTTCTGGGGTTTATCGTGTGACCCTGAAGAAGGTATATTAGCTAAGTATTTATAAACAAAAAGCTTATACAATTATGTGCCTGTAGTGCCTTTCAGGAAAATCAGCAGGATACACAACTTATCGTAATGCACAAAGCGGAGCCTGTAATATTGAAAGAGTTCACATGTTTTTCATACTCACTGACAAGTACATTGCTGAGCTTTATTAGTATTGTCCCAAAACAATGATTTTGGATTTTCTGGCCTACTAATGCCAATAAGCATCCTTGTACAACAAGTGGGGCAGAGGTTCACAGAAAGTACCTCTTTACATCAAAACTTGACACTAATAACTGGTGAATTATGCTACTCTTTCACTCAAGACAAGAGCAGAAAACACAACCCCTGACAACAACAGTCTGGACAATGGTTGTTTTCAATTTTTCTTATGGGCAAAGATTGCTCTCATTCTCAGGTAAGATATTATTCTACCTAACTCAACCCGGCTGCTATCATACAGATTTTAAAAATTTCATAAGAACATGTTAATAACATCCTCAGTAAGCTCACAGACAACACCAAGCTGGGCATGAGTGTTGATCTGCTGGAGGGTAGGGGGGGCTCTGCAAAGGGATCTGGACAGGCTGGATCAATGGGCCCAGGCTGATGGCATGAGGTTCAACAAGGCCAAGCATGTTGGGTCAAAACAACCCCATGCAGCACTGCAGGCTGGGCAACAGGGGCTGGAAAGCTGCCCTTGGAAAAGGAGCTGGAGGTGCTGGTCGACAGTCACTGAACATGAGCCAGAGTGTGCCCAGAGGGCCAAGAAGGCCAACGGTATCCTGGCTTCGATCAGTGTGGCCAGCAGGACTAGGGCAGGGACTGTCCCCGTGTACTCAGCACTGCTGACGCCACACCTCAAATCCTGTGTCCAGTTCTGGGCCCCTCACCACAAGAAAGACATTGAGGGGCTGGAGTGTGTCCAGAGAAGGGGAATAGAGCTGGTGAGGGGTCTGGAGCACAAGTCAGATGAGGAGCAGCTGAGGGAGCTGGGGGTGTTTAGCCTGGAGAAAAGGAGGCTTGGGAGAGACCTTATCACTCTCTACAACTCCCTGAAAGGAGGCTGTAGCCGGGTTGGGGTCAGTCTCTTTTCCCAGGTAACAAGGGACAGGACAAGGGCAAATGGCCTCAAGTTGCACCAGGGGAGATTCAGATCTGATATTATGAAAATTTCATCATGGGAAGAGAGGGTAAGCATTGGAACAGGATGCCTAGGGAATTAGTGCAGTCACCATCCATGGAAGTGTTCAACAACTGAATGGATGTGGCACTTTATGAGATGTTTTTGTGGATGTGGTGGTATAAGGTCAAAGACTGGACTTGGTGATCTTGCAGGTCTTTTCCAACCCTAATGATTCTATGATTCTAGTAATTTCTTTTGTACTGTTAACTCCCAAAGACTTACCAACTTGACCAAAGATACAAACACAGCCACAGAATGTATCAGGGTTGCTATTAAACCCATGAAATTTAGCCATACACTATATGGTTATGAAACCAATTAAATGCTGATCTGAATTCATTTGGTCATACTCATATAATTTCTTGTCAAAAGGATCAAGTTATTCATGGTTTTGCCATAAAATTTTGCACTTGTTTCTTTAATCCATTTCTTTCATTTTAATTTATTTTTTAATTCATTTCTTCCATTTCTTTTCCTTATTTCTTTGATCCAATTTCAATTTGAGGCAGAACAGTCTTTATATATATTAAACTAGGAAACTTTTGGTACCATTACTGCCTGTGTATCAGTTTTGAATTCACTTCTACCCCAGCTACACATTTTTTGCTGATGCTGTTATTTTTGCCCAATGTTTTCACTTGGAATCTCACCCTACTCCCACTGAAGTCATTCAGCTGGAATCTCCATCACTTCGAATAATCATTATACTGTGCAAAGCAAAGAAATATTCAATAGTTAGACTGGAGGAAAAAGGTCTATTACTTTGCAATAACATATAGCTGAGATGGAAACAGGGCTAAACAAATTCAAGAATTCATAAAAAGTAGTATAATTTTTTATTTTTATGATCAGGTTTGCTGATTGAGAAGTTTGTAAGTTTTGCCTTTGTTTCAAGTGTATACCCCAGTTTTCTGGTAAAACCTGCTACAGTAAGTGTAAGGCAGTATCTTTTCACAAACGCTGGATGGAGATGTATTTTGTTCTGGTACAAACTGCCATGATACAACTGAAGAAGTTCAGATGAGTAAAAAGTGTTGCAGGTTTGAGAAAAGTGACTAAGCTATAGACTTCAAAAGTAAACATGAATCCTAAAAAGGGAGAGACTGCAGATCCACGCTCTTCTAGCCAATTGTATTTTTGCCCTTACTCCATGACAAAAGCATAAATTCTCTCCTGCAGTCTGGCAGACACTTTCCTCTGTCTGCATTTAATCAACATTTTCCAAGTACAGTCCCAGTTTTCCCTCCTTCAACTTTTATCACTTGTCCTTCATTAAGAAAGCAAATCACATTTTCCTTCTTTAGTTCTGTTATTTCTTCCAACTCAGCCTTCCTCTAGACATGATATAGGAAAGATCACCTATCCACTACCCTGTCATGTGCTAGCAGGTACAACTTGTCTCTTTAGTGTAGCAAACACTAGCTAACATTCTTCCAATGAACTCATTGGAATTCAAGGGTCCTTCTGTTTGAGAAATGCTGTATGGAAAAAAACTTGCATAGTGTTAATAAATACAACATGACACAACAATGTGTGGTAAGAATAAAAACCCACCGAAGAAAAATTTGCATGGGCTTCAAGGAGCTTTGGGTGAGGTCTTTGACACTTGCATCACTAGAGACAGATTTAAATGGAAGGGGAAAATGGGATCCTTGAAACTGTCCAGTTTATTCACAGAGAGACTATTTAAGGTCATACCAAGCTCTTCTTGTCTGTGCTTGTTCTGTATACCATAAATAACCACTGAAGGGAATAATTACTGTTGGGGTTACTTCATACAGAAGATGCTATTCGAATTTTAGAATAACAGGAAATAGAGCTGTATATTAAGCTTAAAACAGATTTTCATCCATACTAGACAAACTTCTCGTGGCAAGCAGTATCACATTTCACCAAAAGATTGGCTCCTTGCAACGGGACAAAATTAACTTCTTTTTTTTCCCCCCTCCCTCAAAATATTTCAAATGTTTTCATATATACAACCTACACTAGGATAGACTTATCAAGTTATTATACAATATTATACAATGGCTAATCATACAATAGTATCAATTTGACTTTAGTTAGGAATTAATACTGCCAGTCTGTCTTACAGCCAAGACAATATGAAGTTATTATGTACACACACACCCACATGATTCTTCCACTACTCAAAGTACACCCAGTGGGGAAGTACAAGCAGCTTTTAATAATTTTAAAATTACTTAAAATTAATTTTTAATAATTTTCATCTATTGATGGTGGTATTTAGAACTTTATAAAAAAGCAAAGCAAAACACAGAACTAAAAGCAATACCTCTGCAGCAACTCTCCAATATTTCTAAAAATATTGGGTTTTCCCTTCTGTTTAATTTAACACTGGGAACCAGATTTAAAGTACTGACTTACAGAAAATCTCTACAATGGCCAAGTTAAATAAAGAAGCTGATTATTTTCAGAATATCACATAAATCATACGTGTTATGATCTGACCTTCTGGAGCTGGTTTACTTGCATTTGTTTTTTCCGGATCCTTCACCTTGGATTTACTTGGGTCTTTTCTTCTCTCTATATCTTTAACTGTAAAGTAAGAGGGGGAAAATCAATTAATCTAGAAACAATGCAGTTAGAAGCATATCATTTTTTTCTTCCTGATAAAGTAGTTGCACAGAGCATCTGAAGATGTGCTTAGGTAATGAGTGACTGTTTCTGGGTTTTCCCTCCCTCCCTTTGAGTTCATTATTTTTATGGATCCTTCCCCATTCTATCATCATTAAAGTTCTCAAAACTGACTCTCTTCACACAGAAGAGTCCAAATAGTGACATCAGCACCTAAGCCCATGCAGACAAGATCCCACACTGGAAATATAATCCAGAAAATTGCCAAAGCTTGCTGGGGAAAGTCCAGCATTGCCAAGTTGCACTCCAAGTCAGTCAACACAAAAGCACATAAGCCAGCTGTTACACTATCCTCTTCACAGAATCAGCTTAGATCCCATGCCCAAATCTGTATTCAGGGCATCAAAAACTCCCATGAGTGCAAGGCTGCTCCAGAGCTGAGACTTTGACAGTTTCCTGTTCCACAAGTGGGTGGGATACGTCCCTTACTATGTCCCAAATCTCTCATGACAGCCAAGCAGAACCCAATTTTGTTAGCAATTCCTAGTATTACATTAGTAGCCAGTATTGCTCTACTAACAGCCTGAAATGTTCTGACAAAATCATTGCTACAGTCACATACTGGGAAGAAAAACCCCTTCCAGAATTTCCTTAGAATGCTAATTGGTATCCACACTCCAGCTGTCTGCAACAGCCAGGAAAAGCTTAAAACAATGAAGCTGAGAACGTCTTCCACAGAAAATAAAATTCTACTCAAATTACACTTTTTAGTTTATGTAAAATTGGATTATGACTGACATTTATCCAAGCAGGCACTGAGCCTCAGCCAGGCCAAAAGTCTCTCTGTGCTACAACATTCCAAAAAACACTGTGAGGGCATGAAAGGAGGTTATCTGTCTCTTGACTATATAAGAGAAACAGTACAAACATTCTGTTGTA
>WEIT01039914.1:1465-16788 GCA_013389985.1 Dryoscopus gambensis
TGGGTAGCTATGTACAACAATGAGGTCCTCCTTTACATCTCCCTTCTCTAGGCTAAGAAAACCCCAGTCCCTCAGCCTCTCTATGCATGTTGCATGCATCATCCTCCAGCTGCCTTGTATGGAGAAAATAGAAGTAATAGTCTGTTTTTGTTAGCAGGTTGTGCTGTTTACCTTGGTGAAAGTGATCTGATATTTTTTTTATTATTATTGTTACTCAGGGCAAGAGGAGCACATTTATTTTTTCATGCCCACAGGGGGCCTAGCGCTTTTCAAACTTAAGGTCCTAGGGTGCTGGCCGTCTGTTGCTAACTTCTAGTGAGGCCAGGAAAGGTAATAAGGAAATGTAAGGTTGTTGCCAGTGAACTGAAATTATGGATAACCACAGTTTAAGTAGAAGTATTTTTAAGGGATTGCATTCTGGAAAATTTCTGAAAACATTTTAAGTAAGCAAATTATGTAATAGTCTGTGTGTAAATTCATGTTGTTATCCCTTACATACAGTGGAGACAGAAGACGCAGACAAGCTTGAATCCAGAGTCTTGCTGAGGGTTGATGGTACTTTTGGAAAGAGCCCGCTTTTTTTTGTGTGTGTGTGGTATTTGCAGTGTATAGCACAGGTAAGAGAAGTACACAAGCATCTCAGTCAAAACCTAGGGCCAAGTTGAACAGGATGCTGTATGGATATGTCATGAGAATGTGAATTAGTAGTTTTTAGAAGGGACAAGAGCACAAACAACGAGAGCAGGGGGAAGGTAAGAGGATTAAAAAGAGAATAATTGCAGCAGATTTGTGAAGTTGAAGTTTATCATGGACCTTTTTGGTTGGGAAAAATCATGAAGGCACAAGCATGTTCTGTGTTAAAATGTTTTCATTAATGTAAAATTAATCTGTGAGACTTCTCCGTCCTTGTTGAATAGTTTGGCTAGGGCAATGAATTATGTTCAGTAGCTAGTGTCTCTCTCCTGATAGAGGATGCATGCTGAACATTTTTTAGGATTTGTGCTGGACTTAATGGTTTGCTGCAGGCATTTTGGGGGATCTATTTGGTTGTCTACTACAACATTTGATAGATGATAGACGTTTATTTACCAATACTGGTCTTCATCTCACCTCTATGTACAACAGGTGCTGTACAGCCTTTGTTGCTTCTTCCAACCACAAAATGAATGTGGTTCATATCCGAACAGAAGTGACCAATTTTAGTGGGAGACTCCAGCCTCCTGCTTCTTTGCCCTGCTGTGTCTGCCTCTAAGGATGCTGGCTCTCCACTGGGGCTGTTGCAGTACAGTCTTTTTTAATGCCTGAGGGTGTGCTGAGTTAACCAATGGATTTTCTAAGAACAACCCAACAAATATCATAAGCTTTTGCTTCTCATTGATGGGCTCCAGATGTTGATGTGTTATCTGGAGGTGAAAAAACATTTTGAGAGCATCCATTTTTTTATATATTTGGAGCTTTATTGCACTTCTTTAATGATTAGTTTTTATTACAAGAAGAACTACCCTGATTTTTAGAACTTTTAAAGTGACATATGAGCAGTGTTTTCTGAACAACTGAATGTAGATACATGGGAATATCAGGTTGGCATGTATGTGTTGTATGATATCTTGTCAGAGATCTGAAGAACTGCTCAGAAGATGTTCCAGTTCAGTGGGTTAAAAATCCTCTTTTTATGAACGACCAACTGTAGATTTGCACAATTGACTATAATGGCTCCAATTTTAAAAGATAGAGGTAACAGAGAACACTTCCAATTGGTGAGATAGTCCAAGAATATGACATGCTCAGAAGGCTAAAATATTGTGCTTTCTGCTGCTACTTCATGCTACTTCAAAAGAAAAAAAATAGGTGTGGAGAAGGTGGGAACATGCCAAGTTGAGAGTCAATTTCAACTGTATGAGGTCACTCTGGTTAACTGAGTAACTCTTTGGTAAGCTGAGCGTTAGCCATCTGTATATCCTGTTGGGAAGAAAAAGGCCCAACATGATTACTAGGCAGCATTTGGGGAGAAACCAAAAGCTTCCACACCAGAATATATTTTAAACTGTGTCAGAAGCAGTATATCACTTTAGGCTTGTTTTTTATTAAGATGTTTCCCCATCCTGTTTTCAAACTGGCCTGGAATTGCAGATTAGGAGTAAAAACTTCAGTAGGTCCTAAGAGCCAGAAAAGCGTTTTGTTATTACAGATTTTAATATGAAATTTCAGATAGCAAAATGCACATATTTTTGTGGTGTGTGTAGTTTAGTTTTCTAAATTGGAAAATCTGCTGTTACCTAGCAGTTAATGACTATTTTTTCCTAACATTTGGAATTCAGGACCTGATTTGATAAGCTGATAAAAGAAAACAAAACTGAGAACATGTTGAAAGTGCTCAAAGTGAAAATTACAGTTTAGATTGGTTTGAGGGTAGATAGTTAGACATTTTAATTGAACTAAAATAGTTTTATCCTAATACAGTACTGTTGTGGGAGTACATTTTGTGGTGTATTTGAAATTGAAGTATTTAAGCGAGGGAAAATGTATGTTAATGCTTTGCAAGAAAGTGTTTTTTTTTTTTACATCATCTCTCTAAGCAAAATAGCTGTTAAAGACATAGACCTCTCACGTCTATGCTGTAAAGTAAAGTGTAAAGTTCAGGATTATTTCTTTGAGCCAGGAGTTTGCTTTTATCACTTTGGTTGGTATATTAAATTGGTGTAGGAAACAAAGATGTGAATTCTGAAGTAAATTTTTTACTGCTGGACAACTACAGTGAAATTAGCCCCTGCCAGTGTAAAACAAAAGGTGTTGATTCAGTCTGGATTCTGAAAGTCCTGTGTTTTTATATCTCACTGATAGGGATAACAGAAAGGAGTCCAGATGATGATTTCATTTGCCCACATGGGGCATTGAATTTGATATTCAGCTTTGGTTACCCACAACCAACACTGGCTTATGTTAAGCAGCAAAAACTCCTGCTTGTCCATTACAGTTCAGCAGTAGTCCACACTTGGACTAGCTTAACATAATTAAATTGGTTAAAATCACATTTTTTATTTTTTGAGTTAACTTCTGTCCTTGGGAATTTTGTCTAGATTTGGAGGAACTAGTCCTCTGAAAAAATAAACTACCACTTACACACAAAGTTATCAAAAAAAGTGAATTCTGGGGGTTTTCTGGTGTTTATATGCAAGTATATATGTGCAGCCACATTTTTCAGATGCAGGTGAAACTGATATTAGTCTAAATGGGTCAGGTGCCCTAAGGCAGGTTTTTGCACTCTTTTGAATGAATCTTTTTTAGAATGGTAGTAATACCACATGATAGAGCACAAAAAAATTGCACTGACCTGAGCCCCTTTTTTCAAACCACCCCCCCCTTCTTGATTCGTGTAATACACTCCCATTATCTTCAAATTATGTGCTCCATTTCTACTCTGCCAGCTTCACTTGGAGTGTTCTACCAGATACTTTCTTTGTAATATTTTGAGGAAAAAATAACCTAATTAATTTTTTTTTTTAATTCACAATTGCAAAATAGGTTGTGGTCCATGTTTTGTGAGGATTTAAGAGGAAGTGAAAATACAGCATTAGTTTATTATTTCAGGGCTTCTAACCTGGGGAAAAAGGTGGCTATGACAGCCTTTCCTGCTCTTAGTGCTTTGTTGAGGGAAGTTGGATGGGTGAGTACCTTTCCTTTGCTGTCCTTAGTAATCAAACTATTCCAACATGTTATTCAATTTACTGCATGGCCACCATAAAACTATTTCAAGTATTTCGCTAACAAAGCAGCGGGGAGATGAAGAAGGCGATTGTAATGCTTGTACTCCCATTGTGTTGTTCCTCTTCTACATAAATGGGGTTAAATGGAAAACCCAGCCAAATGCTTGGACTACCTGTCATTCCACATCTTATCTGAACAGATGTGATGTCGACGTACGTTTTCCTAAATAAAAGTCATCATTATGAAGGATGGAAATAAATTCTAACTAGCTGTGAATTTGAAGTTCACAACAGTAAATAAAAACACAAGAAAACAAACAAACAAACAAACCCCCAAAATAAGGCAACCCAAACCTTGGATAAATCCCAACAATTCCAGTAAAACAAGATAATACAAAGAATTATTACTTTATTATTTCTGACATACATACATATATATATATATATATACACACACACACATACACACACACACACACACACACATATACATATATGTGCACCTGTCTCTGTACACATATGCTTTTACACAAGTTTATTTTTCTTCCAAAATGTCATAAATAAAGCACTCCTGGCAGAAGGCTGGCTTGGTAGAGCAAAGATCTACTTTGGAGCTAAGACAAAAAAAGAAGGTGTATGTCCAGTCCATTCTACAGAGAAAATTCATGTGGCCCAAGCTCAACTGGAGTTGAAGCTGGCCAGAACATGGGGGACAAAAAAAGTATTTTTAAAATATACTAATAGCAAAACACAGTCCAGAAATAACATTGTCTCATTACATGACTAGAATGGTCACCTCACAAACAGCGACATAGACAAGGCAGAGATGTTTAACACTTTGCTGTTGTCTTCAACGTGGATGATGGGCTAAGGGGGTCTCAGTGCCCTGAGCTGGAGAACCGTAGCACCTGAAGGAATGGCATGAAACTGTGTCAGGAGATATTTAGGTTAGATAACAGAAAAAGGTTCTTCACCCAGAGGGTTGCTGGGCCCTGGCACAGCCTCCCCAGAGAAGTGGTCACAGCAGCAAGCCTGACAGAGTCCAAGAAGCATTTGAACAATGTTCTCAGGCACATGATGTGACTCTTGGGGTTGCTCTGTGCAGGGCTGGGAGATGGACTTCAGTGATTGTAGTGAGTCTCATCAAGGTCAGGATATTCTACTATTCTGTGATTTTTCTGTGTCCAGGAGGAGCAGGAGCTGGCTGCTCCACCAGACAGACAGCCCTGATGTGAGTGAGGGTGCGAAGAGGCTGGGAACTGGGCACAGCTCTTGCTGACAAGGGGTGCAGTCCCATGCTACCTGAGCACGGATAGAATAGCAGGTCTGGTGACAGTGACCAGGGTCAGCCAGACATGTCCATAGGGGTGAGACAGGTCCAAGATTAGGCTGGGAACTTAAGTCCGGGGGTTGGGGTCACTGAGGTGCAGCAAACCTCATCAAGAGAGATTAAGACCTGAGATGAGGCTTCTCCCAGCTCTTTCTCCTGCAGCGCTGTGCCTGGACCTGTATCCCTCTTGCTTGTGCATGGGTCATGGGGAAGAAGTCGCAGAACCTGGTGGTGTGCTCAGGATCGTGAAGCTTATGGAAAATGTGGAATTGTTTCAAGTGTTCAATGAGGACCAAAGCTTGTGGAAATCACTCTGTCCTCATCTCCTCTGAACTTTAGGTCAGGTGGTTGGTACGGTGCTGGGGTTTCCTAGTCATGATATTGAAACAGGGATACTCTCATCAAAACAAAATTGTTTTCTTCTTTGCAGGAGGTAGGTAGTCCATGTTCTTTACAGAAGTTGCTATTACAAATGTCCTCAGGGTAATCTCATTTTTTCTCAAGGCCCAGGGCTTTGGTGCAGGTTTTCTATACTATGTTCAAATAATTTGTGTAAAGGAATAACATATATAAACTGTATAGATATTATATAAAGTAGAGCTGAGGATGACAGGTTTTCTGCAAAAATGTTGTGACTATTTTGTAAGATCGGTGGATTTTTGTAGATGATCATGAAATTCTTGAGACTGTGTTGAGACTGTGTTAACTTTACTGGGCTTAATGATGACAGCATGTGAAAAATATATTTGCAAAATAAATTTGAAAAATATACTTGCAAAATAAATAGTTTGAAAGTATTCCAGATTTAATATGTCAGATACTTATAGACTATACCCAGTAAAGATTTTAGTAGCTTGTTCTGTTAAGTGACTTTTCTTAGATGTAAAATACAGTGGAATAATGACTTTCAGTTTTTTCCTTTTAAAATCTAAAATTTATAAATCTATATTTCACTTGGGGAATAATGGTGGTCCTTGTTGTGTCAAGAGTGTCTGTAGTTACTCCAAAGCATGTTTTATTTCTATTTTACTTCTTAATCACAGGAAATGGAATGTCATAGGAATGAAAATGGAATGGAATCACAGGAATGAAAATGTAAATGCAGGATGCTTGTTTGTACAATAAGCATTTAAACATACACATCAGTGCACTGCAGAGAAGAAGGTCCCCAGGACTTAAAGGACCAAAAACCCCAACTGCAAATCAGCAGGCAGTTCACCTGGAGGGAAAATAAAACAACTGTTTCATGCAGTGATCAGAAACAAATGGCAAGGTAGCTATTTTTTAGTTAGAGACAGGGACAAACAATTATTTGTTTTAGAACCTTGTAATTTATTTTAAAATTGAGTTTCAGAGTTGAATTTTTTTTAAGATTGATAAAAGTGACAGCATGGATTTCTGAAAATGAGTATTTTAAATCTTCAACCTGTTGTTTGAACCAGAGCTGTCAGAAAGCAAAACAAACAATGCAGACACACAGATGGTTGTATCTTTTACTAGCTTTAGATTTATTTTGTGCTCTTACGTCTCTTGACATTGAAGCATTAACATTTTGTGTTTTTATTACTAAAGCAATTAAACAGTGTTTTGAAATGGCTTTTAAATCTTCCATTTATCAGATATTTTGATTAAATACTTGTTTAGGATCAAAGCACAGTTGCCCAGAGAGGTTGTGGAATCTCTGTTGTTGGAGGTACTCAGAGAATCACAGATTGGGTCAGTTCGGAAGGGACCACAGTGGGTCATCTGCTCCAACCTTCCTGCTCAAGCAGGGTCATCCCAGAGCACATGGCACAGGATTGCGTCCAGATGGTTTTTGAGTATCTCCAGTGAGAGTGACTGCACAGCCTCTCTGGGCAATCTGCTTCAGTGCTGAGACACCCACACAGTAAAGAAGGTCTTCCTTATATTCATGTGGAACTTCCTGTGCATCAGTTTCTGCCCATTGCCTCTTGTGCTGTTGCTTGGCACCACTGAGAAGAGTCTGGTCCATCCTCTTGGCACACCCCCTTTAGGTTTTTATACACATTAATGAGTTCCCCTCTCAGTTATCTCTTATGGAGGCTGAACAGGCCCAGCTGCCTCACCCTTTCCTCCTAAAAGAGATGCTTCAGTCTCCTAACCATCCTTGTAGACCTCCACTGGACCTGCTCCAGGAGGTCCATATCTTTCTTGAACTGAGGAACCTAAAACTGGACACAGTATTGCATGTGTGGCATCACTGGGGCTGAGTAGAGGGTCAGGATCACTTCCCTCGACCTGGTGGCAGTGCTCTTCCCAGTGCACTCCAGGACACCACTGGCATTTTTGGCCACAGGGGCACTGCTGGGTCATGGACAGCCCGTTGTCCACTAGGACCCCCAGGTCCTTCTTCTCAGAGCTACATCTCAGCAAGTCAGCTCCAGCCTGTGCTGGTGTATGGGGTTATCCCTCCCCGGGTGTAGGACCCCACATTTGCTTTTGCTGAATTTCATACTCTTCTTCTCTGCCCATTTCTCCAAACTGTTGAAGTCCTTCTGAAGGGCTGCACAGCACTCAGGGTATTTGAGTGCTCCCAGCTTTGTGTCCTCAGTGAACTCACTGAGGAGGCATCTGCACCTTTTTCCAGGTCATTGATGAGTAAGTTAAACAATACTGGGCCCAGTATTGAACCTTGGGGAACACACCACTAGTGACATGCCTCTAACTAGACCCTGTGCCACTGGTTATGACCCTCTGGGATTTCAACATTGCCTTGCCCTGGAGTCCTGAGTCAGAAATTCATGAGAGGGTATTTGAACCTCATCTGGCCATGGCCCTGAGCACCCTGTTCTGGTTGGACCTTCTTTGACTGGTAGCTGGACTCCATGAAATCCAGATGTCCTTTCCATTACAAATTACTCTATAGCTCTGAAACAGAATCTTTTTTAAAAAAGGTCTAAATAGATATAATAACTCCTGGCTACTGAAGCACACCTCACCTTCTCTGTTTTGCTGTGTTCAGTTAAGTATCTTGTGGATAGCTGTGGAACTTCCAACTGCAGGTTTAATGCAAAACTGCATTTTTTTTATTGTCCATTTTTTATTTTAATACTGGACTTAGATGATTAGGAGATGATACTGTTAGAACTGAATAATAACTTGGAGTGAGTTCTGGTACATAATTAGATACCTTTTGATGGTTAAATCACAAGTTAAAACACTTCAAATTTTTCTTGTAGTATGAATGGTTTTTAATGTCTGAATTGGGCAATCTGACTACAGATGAGACTTGAGTCGGTGATGTGGTAGATGAATGGGTGACGAGACCTAGCAAGGGAAGAGGAAAAAGATTGTTCACTGAGCATAGGTGTTTGTGCACCATAGTTGCAAAAAGAAAGTACAGGGTATGTGTAAAAAAGGCTGTGGCAAAGAGGATACCACATCTCATGCCATCAAAGAATCAGTAGAAGCACAGTAGGCAGTCTTCCAGTCAGCTGCCTGCACTGTATAATCCAACATGCATTCTGTCAGAAGAGCATCTGGTAGTAGTTGCCAAAGCATATTGACATCAATATACAGTATGATTGTGAAAAGATCAAGTTGTGTGGGTTCTCTTACTGTATCTACACTAATGTGGTAGTCTGTGTTTTCCAAGTCATAGCAAAAATTAAGTGCACATCTTTAACTTGAGCTGTTTTGTTAAGATATTTGTAGAGTGATATTTGTACTTACATGAACTTCTGAGGCATGTTTGTGGCCTTTAATCTCTAAAACAGACAAGGGAATGCAAATGGCCTGGATAGAGACCTTATTATATTCCTAATTGGCTTGATGAGGTTTTCAGTTTCATTGCTGTGCATTCCTTTGCCTTTTATAATGCAAATAATTAAACATTGTATTTAGTCTGAAGTTACCATTCTTTTCACTTCTTGACATTTGGACATGTCTTGGTAATGTGCACTTGCAGCCCAGAAAGCCAAACATGTCCTGGGCTGCATCAAAAGCAGCATGGCCAGCAGGGCAAGGGAAGGGATTCTGCCCCTCTGCCCTGCTCTGGTGAGAGAGACCCCACCTGGAACACTGCATCTCTGGGGTCCCAGCACAGGAAGGACATGGACCTGTTGGAGTGAGTCCAGAGGCGGAAAACCAAGATGATTAAAGGGATCGAGCACCTCTCCTCTGATGAAAAGTGGAGAGAATTGGGATTGTTCATCCTGAAGAGAAGGCTTTGGGGTGACCTAATTGCAGCCTTCGGTACCTGAAGGGAGTCTACAAGAAGGTTTAGGTTAGATATATGGAAGAAATTCTTTACTGTGAGGGTGGTGAGACACTGTAACAGGTTGCCCAGAGAAGTTGTGGATGCCCCATCCCTGGAGGCTTTGAGAAACATGGTCTAGTGAACCATGGCAGGATGGTTGAAGCTAGATGATCGTTAATGTCTCTTTGAACCCAAACTATTCTATGACGGTATGTTTCATTTTCTTCAGATGGAATTTTTATTTTGGGCTCCAGCCGAGGAGCGTTTACAGGACACAGAGCTGGGGGAGCAGGATACATTGTTCCTTCAAGGTGGCTAATATATGATAATGAATTAAAATTAAATTACAGTGGCATATTTAAAGGAGACTCTGCAGCTTTCATATGTTAACAAGTTGAAGTAAGAACTGTGTGGAGCCTTGCCCCATCAAAACAAATTTGAGACTCCTTTTATACTAGCTAAGTTTCTGCTATCTCTTACCTTGCATCAGGTAAGAATGCACCTTTTTTTCTCTAAGGCAAGTATGAAGTCCAGCGAAACGTAGCTTTTGGTAAATGATGATTTGTTCCTAATCTCATCCACACAGTATCAGTGGCTTGCTCTGGGGAAGTTCTGGAGGTGGGATGAAAGGGAAAGAGGAAGCAGATGAACATCTGATTTCTGTGCAAGAGATAGCTGACAGGTGTTCTGGGAATGTCTTTATTTCTCTGGAAAAGCAGGTCACTGCCAGAAAGAGACAACCTTTATCTCCTCTTATATGCAAGCAAGACAGCCTGTCTTTTTCAGGCTGGTTGCCTTCTTTGAAGAAAGTCTGGCAAAAAGCAGAAACTTTATAAATGTCATCTCCAGTGACATGTGGCAAGGTGCCTTGAGCTGTGTCATTAGGAAGCACCCTAAATGAAAGACTTCAAGTAGAGGGATAGGACCTTACCCTGAACCAATAGACTTTCTCTCCCATTCTGCTCTCCAGGAGCAGAATTGTACTCCTGGAGAATGCTGGCAGGCAAGATCCAAGCTGGCTGTGATGGAGCTTAAGACATGAATGTACGGTGGAGGTGTCCTGGGGGCACTGACTTTGCTTGGAGAAAATTCTCATAGGACCCTAGGACTTGGAGTTATGAATTTTATTAATTTTATGAATTTGAGGTTAACTGGGGTTAGTCTTTGTGTTTGTAAGTTAAATCCATCTTGCTCGTTCACTGATCCCAGGGAATCAGTGGGTGCAGCGTTTTTAAAGCTGAAACTACTGACTGGGTTGTGAGATGGGAGGAGGTCTGTCGTTTCATTTCTGCTCTCTCTGTGAAGCCTTCTTGCTTTAGAACAAGCTATTCTTGTGGGTAATACCATCTGCAGGGCTTTTGGGTCAGTGCAGCAGACACTTGCCCCTTTCATCTCCTTGTGACCATATTTTTCTATGTCTTTATTCCTCATTTACTTGGGCTTTTCCGAACATCTTCCTGGCTCTCAGCTGTGCCACTTCGCTCTCACTTTTTCCTGCTTCCTTGCTTAAAAATATGGATTCCACCCTGGTTGGATTTCCCTGAGTCAACAGAGCTGCTGTGCCTGCCTGGCAGGGACTGAACCAGAAGCCAGAACTCAACATGCACAGGAGACGCGACCTCATCGCCCCAAGGAATCAGCTCCCACCTTTGCTTGTGGCACTGGAATGAGCTGGAAGGTGGCTCCTAGTCCTGCCTGGCAGGCAGAGACTGGCTCCAGCGAGGTGGCTCCCAGCTTGTTCTGAGCACAGCAAGCACTAAGCTGTGCTGATTTCCTCAACCCCAGGCACCAGCCATGCTTGGGAACTGGCTTACAGCTCTGCTGCTCGCAGAGACAGACAGGAGCTCGTGGTTTGGTCTCCTGGTCTTTCTTCCACAAAGTGAGAAGGGAGCAGACCAGCTCCTGGCCCAGCCTGTGGGTAGGGAGTGACTCCTGGGAACCATCTCTCCATGCTCACAGGAACTCACAGGAGACAAAGACTGGCTCTTGGCTTGAGTTTCTGGAGGCGTCATACAGCAATTAGGAAGGCATATAGCAGCTGGGAACCTCTGGTCTTCAGCTTGTCTTCAGAGAATATCTTTGCCCTGCTTTTTTGGCTGGGACAAAACTATCACATTGAAGTGGGCACTGTCCTTTGAGACAAGTACTTGCTCAGATCTTGTTGCTATTTTCATTAGTTACAGTATATTCAGTCTAGTTGCAGAAACGTATGGTCCTTACTACTGTATGATTTGGTGTGTATCAAATAGTTGCTTCTTCACGGGAACTGCTGTGTATTACCAGTCTGCCAGGGTGTAGTAAACTGTTGCCCAGTTGTGACTACTAACTATGAAGCTTGTATTTAGGTGTGATCATACTCGGCACGCTGCACCCCTCCTTGTAGAAGAGATTTAGGCTTAAAGTCTGCATAGTGCTGGTGATAAGTTTTTGTTCCTGCCTGCCATGTCTCCCCACATCCCCTGTCCTGTTTGTCACTGCTCCGTCACTATCTCCAGAAAAGTGGATCTTGAAATAATGGTATTTCTGTAGTTGATTTGTTTGAATGTGGAGGACTCTGAGAAAAATTGAAAAGCCTGAATTATAGTGACACAAACCCTTCATTGTTAACAGCTTGAAAAGATTATGCTGAAAATCAGTTAGCTTTAGTCATCTTTTTATAAATTGTCTTTTAATTTTAATCTTTCCTTGTTTGAATTTGAAACTTGAAATATCTTAATTTCTTTTAATTAAATGCTGTGGGTATAAAACTTCACAAATAAAAATATTATTCAGAAACTATTTGTGAGGATGATGATTTGGGTAAACAAAAACATTGGGTTTGCTTTACAATATGTTACTAATTTATATGAACAGTATTGCTTTTCTGTTACAAAATATCATATTCGTTTATATGTTTGTCTCTATTGTTATTTTATTTTATTTTATTTTATTTTATTTTATTTTATTACTAAATGAACATTTTTCTTTTCTTCCCAGAGGATGCTAAACAAGTTTTTGGCCAGACCACGATTCATCAGCATATTCCTTTTAACTGGAATTCAGAGTTCGTACAGCTGCATTTTGGAAAGGATAGAAAAAGACACCTAACATATGCGGAGTTCACTCAGTTTTTACTGGTGGGTCTAATACAGTATGGTTTGTCAAGAGTAATAAGAAGGGTGCAAAATCAAAGTATTTGCAGCCTTGCCAAATACCGTGCTGGTAGCAAAGCTGAAATATATACCAAGTGTAGGCTTTTACAGTCAGAGTGCTAGACTTGTATAGTATGTTGATAAATAGGATATGCCATTGGTAAAACTGCTGATTAAGGCTAGCTGGGTTTTTTTTTCCTTTTTCTTTGTTTTTGCACCTGTATGCAGAAGATGATTATTTCTACACTGTTGTGTAGGCATAGACATGAAATTCAAAACCTAGACTTCGATGTCTGAAAATCTCCTGTATTTTTAAATCTACAAGTCAAAGAATGTTAAATAACAGTACTGAACATCTTGGACTCAGCTTGCCAGACTCGTATTAAGAAGTACTTTTGTCTGTAAGCAGCATGTTTACCAAACATATATTTAATTCAGCACTGATATCCAATAATACTTGCTACAAGCCATTTCCACACACTTTACTTTTCATCTTTTTTTGAATTAGGATTATGTAAGGGAAAATTTGCTTGTAGTGCATAAAGAATAAAGCACTATTTTGCAAGGAATTCTTGGCTATTCATACTTTCAGGTACTTTGTTACAGGAAGTAAAATATTATGCTAATAAAAAATAAACTGATTATCTGTATTTCAGCAGTACTGTTAAAACAGTCTTCAGTAGGAAAAGAGTTGAAATATGTGAGTTTCTTATTTGTATTCCTCCTGAATACTTAATGCCTGTATTAGTATTTACACTAGAGAGTTTTAAAATGGGAACCTGCTTCAAGACTGCAAGGTTTCTTTTTTTCTTGTTTACACAAGTATGTTAGTTCACAGTAGGAGGTGGTATCATTTTGATGAGGAATAATTAAGATAATGCTATTGAGACAAATGTTTCAAATTGACTTTGTAGAACAGAGCCTAATTAACTTTGTATGAAGAGGACGTCAGGTATCACATGATTAAATTGTACTCCCTTAGGCTTTGTATTGACTGTTGTAACTCCTAAGTAGCTAAGACATAAACCAGTTTTGTGACAGAAATAGGAATCAGAACCTCCTTTGAATGAAAAAGCAAATGTGCTACTTTACTGAGAAAAAAATGCCTCTGGCAATGTGCTCTGGTATCTGCTTCCAACTACAGGATAAGCCTCAGATATGTATCCTGATTCTGGTGGTTTAAAGTCACAGTTTTAACAAACTACCAGTCCTGTTTGCCTCATTTGTCTATTTGCTTAGAGATCTGAGGAAAACCTGTAGAAAAACTCAGAATGAAAACAGGACACTTTTTCACCATTTAAAAAAAAAAAAAAAAAGATATATGTGTAAGGGTTTGAGAGAGGTTAAGAGAGGTTAGAGTCGCAGACCTTAAAGAGCTTGTAATCTTAAGGCTGGGTATTTGGAATATTTGAGTTCTTTCTTTGGATTCTTTTGTAGTTTTAACTTGAATTAGGAAAAGCAAGTACTGAAGCAGGAGTTTTCTAACTTTGGAGATTAGTCCTAACTACCAGGCTTTCTTATCTGGGGATGGATGTTCCTCTTTATTTATCTGAAAGGACTTTTCTTGGATGAGATGATACTGTGGGGATAATTGGTTGTGTTGGAAGCTGTCAGTGGTCCTCATGAACCAGCCAGCCCTTCTGGTGATGATCTATATAGGTCAGAAACACAGGCGGAAGAGCATAAACCAGGAGAATAAGGATGACAATTCTGGGTGTTTCTGGAGTGGTGAGATGCACTGAGGAAAAGTTCTAATGCTGCTAATAAAGATGCTCTCAGCATTGGTGCAGGCAGCAAGGATTGGCAAATAAATTAATTGTCCTAAGACAGCTGAAGCTGCCTGTTATCAGTAGAGTCTATTAGGATGCTCAGTCAGTCACAGTAATTGGGTACATCTGTTCACCCACTTTCTAGAACTGTAAATCTTCGAATCACGTAAGTTTCCCTGCTGATTCTTGCCTTGCAGCATTGTATTACAGATGCTGAAGTTTGGGCACAGAAATGGCTCTCGGCACAAAGTGGAGAGTTACTGTTCACAGGCATGGAAATCTTCCTTTAAGCTCTGTAACCTTTGGTACTCAGCCTTTCCTTCTGACATTCTGCCTGTGCATGAGTCAGTTTTCTTGGTCTGATGTCTAGACCTTGGACCTTAGACAGCAGGAGACCACAGTGGATACCAAATTACCTTTCTGCATTCCTGATGTGTGAATGCACTTTACACTGCATTTAACACGGACCAGATGGTTCTGTAAGGCACTTCAGGTACTGCTTTGTAAGTACAATGCAATTTGCAACTTTTAATGGAATAATCTAGCTAGATTCAAATTCCTTTACATTGGGTCCTATTATGTCACATAAACTTGTTCCATGATCAGTATCTGTTGCAGCATTTGGACTAACCATCACTTCTGGCAAAGCTCAAGGTATTTGGAAAATAACATTAGTATATTTTATCCATGCACAGATAGATCTTGTGTGGCTTTAAATAAGAAGTGTTTATATGGGATTCTGAATATTTATATCCTGCCAGCACTTTTTCTGTCTGCAGTAACAAAGATGCCTGAAAGTATAGCCTCCAAACTCCTTGGCTCTAGTACAGTTAACAATCTATTTGCATCAACCTAGAGCTCAAGGTGTGTTGTTTTACCCTGCTCATTTGCTGGCTTAAAATTAGCTTGTTTACCTATCCTATATACCCATCATATCTCTATCTGTTTGCATATGGTCATGTTCATCACTTAAGTGGCAAGTCTGCCTTAACGAAGAGCAACATCAGCCCCTTTCTCAGCATGTAAAATCTATTCCACACGATGAATTTTAACATATGTGGGCCTGGTAAATCCTTTTCTGCATTGTCTGGGAATTTACCTATGCCCAGCATATTAGTTGATGAAGTAGTAGTCTCTATAATTGAACCTTGGGATCTACTCCAGTGGCAA
>WEIT01039916.1:9439-26673 GCA_013389985.1 Dryoscopus gambensis
AGCGCCCCCTACTGTCGGGCGGCGGGCAGCGGCCGCCCCCCGCGCCCGGCGCTGCCTTTTGTCGCCGCGGCTTTGAGGTCTCAAAGGTTTGACCTCGCATTGCTTTCTTCTTCCCCCCCCCGCCTTTGTTTTGCATCTACGAGAGATTTATTCATTTAATAAGTTCTTCACATAAAGGATCCGAACCGTATCTGTGCATAATGTGCACTGCCCACACATAATCCCATAAAAGGTCCGCAAGTTAATTCTTGCTTAATTCTTGTGTGCAATCAGTGACAGCTATTTTACCATCGCCAAACGTTACGGTGTCAGGGGTTTTTAAGTGTCTGAGATTATTACAGCTATTCCATACAAACTCAGATCTAACAGCTCCAAAGCCTCTTGATGCAAATCAGGAATAATGTCCTGCTATACTCACAATATGCCCTGCAGATAAATACCATAGAATCACAGAATGGTTTGGGTTGGAAGAGACTTTAAAGATCATCTAGTTCTGAACTCCCTGCCATGGGGCAGGACCCCTTCTTCTAGACCAGGTTGCTCAGAGCTCCATCCAGCCTTGCCGTGAACACTTGCAGGGATGGGGCAGCCACAGCTTCTCTGGGAAACCTGAGCCAGTGCCTCACCACTCTCACAGTAAATAATTTTTTCCTAATGTCTAATATAAACCTACTCTCTGTCAGTTTGAAGCCCTTTCCTCTTGTCCTGTCACTCCAGGCTTGTGTCAGAAGTCCTTCTCCATTTTTCTTGTTGGCTCCCTTCAGGTACTGGAAGGCCCCAATTAGGTCACCCCAGAGCCTTCTCTTTTTCAGGCTGAACAGTCCCAATTCTCTCAGCCTTTCCTCTAATCCACCTTCTCCATCCCTCTGAGACTGGCTCCAACAGCTCCATGTCCTTCCCATGCTGAGGCCCCAGAGCTGGATGCAGCACTCCGGGTGGGGTCTCACCAAAGCAGACCAGAGGGGCTGAATCCCTTCCCTCCCCTGCTGGTCATATATTACTACACCTGAAGATTACTTCATGAAGAAGGCTATAAGTAAGGCTAATTAGGCTAAAGTGATCAAAAAGATGCTCTTTGTCATTGTGCTTGTGAATTGGCAAAACGAGAGGACCATAACTACCTCATGGCAGTCTGTATAACATACATGAAATATTAAAGAATATTTCCCTTTGTAGTGGATATTTCAAATATATGGTGTTACTGAAAATGCTGACTTGTTTAAAGCAAAGTAAAAAATAAATTGTAAATAGCTTTACAGTGTACAGTTCTTTTCCTGCTTCTCAAGTAAATTTAAGATAAATTTAATAATAGCTGATGTAGGGCAGAACACTTTGTAGATATATACAGTCTTCAAAACCCTTAGGTACAGATCTACCTGTAAATGAGTATAATGACTCATACAAGTGTTCCCGCTGAAATCAGTGGCTTATCTATTATAGCTGCTATTTTATTCATTCACTTCCACAGAACACCACTTTTCAACGATTAAACACTTTGCAAAACTTTGAAAAGTTTCAGCCAAATTCAACCAAGCCTTTTCATGCACAGATTTTGCTCATGTGTGTATCATCGATTTTTTTTCCTTTGAGAAGATGTAGCAGTTCCCCAAAATAAAATAAAAGGTCATCCAAAGTCATGCAGGATCAGTACAGCAGAGGTGAAATGCGTTACAGTTCACAAGCACAGGACATGTCACAGATGAGAGCCACTGGCCTGTAAGCAGAGTTCTTTGGGAACAGTGTTGGATTGCATTCTAAGATGCGGAATAAAAAAAACATATGCTTGTCTCTCCGGTCTTTCAATAACCTCCAATGAACACAGCCAACAGGACAGATGTTCTCTGCTTGAATAGCAAAGTCTGTACAGAGGAACTGAATGTGCCAACTATTTGTTTGGCCATGAGCAATATGCCACCTGATTAAATACTTGTGTGAGCAGGATGAGGAAAGGATATGTCAGGAGGGGTGTGCATAAAGCATCAGTTCAAAGGGTGTTGTTGAGGGAGAGCTTTAGAACAGGGAAATGGCACAGTAAGACTGCACTAATTCATACTCAGGTCAGTCATCAAATGAGGCAGGACTAATTTGGTAAAGCAGCAGTGAGATCAGATGTGTCAGTGCTACAAGTAAAGGTTTCATTGCTTTCCCAGTCTGATACTTCACATCACTGGTTCCTAGACCTATATATCTGCATTAAAATATATATTTAGTGTATGAAAGATTTGATCCAGTGTTTAAAGAACCAGTGTTCTAAGCATTGCCATCTCTACCATTCATAGTATTTTTCTTCTAAACTAACATCATTTCTGGTGTTACATGTGTATATAAAATATTCTCTATTTTCTGGCTGCCATAAAAGCCTCATGTTATCTTCTCAAAGAGGAAGGGTTTAAGTTGAGGTGGGTCATGTAGAATTTCTTGTGGATACAAGAGCTATTCACCCAGGCTGAAAGTGAATAGAGATCTTTAATATCAAAAAACGTACACATGATGTGATGAGTGTGTAATTTAAATGTAAGCAACTAAGTTAGGTTAGGATGCTGGTCCTTCTAGACTCTGGAGTAGAGCAAAAAGCAGATCCAGAGGCTGATTCAGGGCATGTAATGTTAGGCAGCATTGGAAACGCAAAAAGAGAAACGAAGAAAAATGACAAAATGAGCATGGACCTTCCCAGAGAACAGACTTTTGTCTTCCTCTGTGCTTTTCTGTTCCAGGTCACTGGGTTCTGATGCCATATGACTATTGAATACATGATGAGAGAACAGAATTTATAGATTTTAGTCCTTATAAATGCTGAAGCATAATTATTATTCCTGCTACAATCAATAGGGTCTTCCACAGGAAGATTGGTCATGAGAGGTTAATCAGGAGCTGGGTCCAGGAAAAGAAGACATGTTGGTAGAAACAGTGTAAATGCTGTGGCTAGATCTATCTCATAAAGCCACCTAAAAAGTAGTTTTCCTGCTGTCCCTGGATACCATAACTGACTAATCTACTTTTCTAAAACCATGCTTGTGGATTAAAAAAAAAAAAAAAAAGGTGCCAGAAGCATTAGCATTTGCTTCTTTCTCTGTCTCACAGGTGTCTCTTGCAGCACAGAGTGTCACCTTCTGCTACAGCATTAAAAATTCCTGAGTTGTAGCATCTGACTTCAGAGTTTTTCTCTGGAAATACCAATCAGGCAACTCTAAGAACCCTATTTTGAAATATCCTTACTTTGTTAGACTGAGTTAGTAGGTCTGCACTATTTTTAGTTACTAGAACATCTACAGGGCTTACCACAATTATAAGAATGATCTATACCATTGGTAAGATAAATATTTGGCAAATTAAATTATTGCAAGTTTTTCATATACATCATATGCTCAGTTTAAGCTTTACATCCACAGCTCATTAAATGTGCAAAAACTGATAAAAGAAAGATGGTACAGTTTCTTGACAACCATTGAAACAGCCTCACCTAAAATAAATGTGACTTGATTATTTAATTTTTGAGTGAGATTCAGAGCCGGTAATAAGCACATTTAGATGATAGACATAATACGATTTCATAAAGATTTTGTAGATCCTACTTTCCCTTTGTTCTATGGATGTATGTTTACGTCCATAAAAAAGGTACAGTGTGTTTTCCACTTTGCAGCTTGGTCAAAAGCTCAAGAAAGCAGAAAAATAATTGGTAGTTAAGAAAACAATTTGAAAATGGATTATGTCTAAAACCAGCATCAGATTCTTTTCTTTCTGGGGCAGAGTGAGGAGGTAAAAGGAAGCTTCTAGTTGTGGCATTCATAAAAAAAATGGCTAAGTTTCCTGCTGTGTGAAACACAGGCCTTTGTTTCCCTGTGGTGTAAAAGAATGCAGCACCCCATCTATTGAGATATCTGGCGCTGGCATTGTAGAGAGCAACAGCATCTTTGTTTTAAAGGGTAAGAACAGCAGAAAACGCATCTGTGACCTGCTGCAGGAGTGGCTGGAACTCAAAACACGTAGTGAGGAGTACAGAGCCTGTCACAGCTCTGTCAGAAGCACTGAGGTTGTCCCAGAGCTGCTGGGTTTGGTATAGACTTGCAGAGAGCAGGTGGAGCTGGGCTCTTTTCCAAGGTGCTCAGGGATGGGACAAGCGGCAGTGGACACCAGCTGCAGTGTGGGAGGGTTCTAGTCAGGTATCAGGATACAGGATTTACAAACACGTGCCCGAGGGGGCTGTGGAATCACTGTTTCTGGAGATATTCAGAGCTTAGTCAGGCAGTGTCCTAGACATTGTAGGCAAAATTGCTTTGCGTTGGAATAGAGGAGCTCCAGAGGTCTCTTCTGACCCACATTTTTCCGTAGTTCCATGATTCTGTGACTGACAGTACTGACAGATCTCTGATCACGCAAGTGTATTTAGTTTGACACCAAGCACTAAGGTTTTTTAGTAGAGAATGATGTACTCACGTGTTCAGTAGCGCTCACTTCCATAATAAATTACATAAAACTGCACATACAAGCTAAAAATAAAACAATTGCTTGATTTTCCTCAGATTTGAGCCTGTTGCAATAATAGGAGCCTTTGCTGAGAGGCTCCTATGCAGATTGAACAGTGAACATTACAGGAGTAGAGGAGCATGCCTGGCTCTCTTGTGATTGGAAACACTTTCCTTTGGAACTGCAGTATTTAGAATTAATAGCTTTTCTACCAAGTGCAGTAAGTTGCACATCAGGTTTATGGCTGTCTCCACACTAGACTGCAGCATGAATTCATTATTTGCAACATGTCACACTGCATCCCTTCCAGTCCTTCCCCTGACTACATCTAGCTGGCCTTCCCCACGTCAGGAACTTCCTCTTACACACTAGTATTTTCATATTGGTATGTCTTATAACATCTCCTCTTCGTAAGAGCTGTGAGTGCACCTGTCTGCTGCACTGAGAACTTCTATTCCCTCTTTTATATCCAGAGTTCTGTGTAAGTTATGCCTTTCTTTGTCTGATGAAGTAAAAGTCAATTACTTAATAAGATGAAGGCACCAGTTATGGAATAAAGAGCTAATCTATGTAAATAAGGAAATGAAAGACATATTCTCTCAACTAGAAATAAAATAAGACTCCAAGAGTAGTTTAGTTTATTCATTTGACAGTGTCGTCCTCTATCTGGACATTCATTTTAATTCAAAAATAACAAATGTGCACTCTGCCCTAATTCACACAAAAAACCCCAAAACCATTCCTTAAGTGACAAGGTAAACTTAATTTCCAAAGACAGTTCAGCTTTCCGGGAGGCATAAGGTGGTCATTGTGTCATTCAATAAAAGAATGAATGCTTAAAATTAATAACTGGAAGGTGATAAAATTTTACCCCGTCTACAGGAGAGATGCAAAAATGAAATTCTCACTAGAAAAATGTATTTTTTCATAGTGTGATCAGACGGATTCACGTGAAATTAAGGGTAGCTACTGCATCCTGACATCCAAGGATCAGAAAATCAGGCAATACTTCAACACATTTATAACTGTACACAGTAATACACAAATAAGTCTTAAGCTGAGCTCCATCTTCCTACATAATTATATTAGAAATAGCATGTTATGCTCTCTTATTAAGTGACATATGTCACACTTTCCATAACAAGTACATATTGACAGCCAGCTACATTAGCCAACAATATTTACACTTTAATTACAGCTTTTAAAATGGAAATATGTAACTATAATATGTACATAAGTTAACAGTTGGACTTGATATGTTAGAGATCTTTTCCAACCTTAAAAATTCCGTGATTTTATGACTTGATCTGTTAACAGGGCCAAAATTCATAAAAGTAGATCCCTGTGTAAATGTCCATTTTGTAGATACCATTTGTAGATGGGCAAATATTCTTATAATAGGCAGTGTTTGATTTAATAATGTAGGAAACAAGATTTATTATGTCATTAACAAGTCAATTTACTTGGCAATTCTAATAGACACATCCAATATTGTTGTTCAATCTTAAACGGCTTTTGAATTTAGCTGGATTTCATAGTGATTGTTCTGTAGAAGAAGACAGACTCAGCGTGTTCTCTTTGTTACCTCTGGCCTCCAAACTGTCATCAGCACAGATAAGTTACGCTTAGCATAATTCCTGCTTTATTACAGTCCTCAACTTTAATCATATATTAGTCAAACCAAGGACTAGTTTTGGTACCAGAGAGCTTCTGATTTATGAAGATGTCAGCTCCCAAGAATCTGGCCCATCACTGTCTTGGCACCCCTAACAGCATTAGAGGGTCGTGCTTGTTTCTGTCAGTGGGTTTGTAATGTTCCCAGCAGGCGATGATTCTTTTTTTGCAATATGGTGCTGTCAATACTCTTCTCATCAGTTATACATATCAGTGGATTATTAACAATATTTTTCAGACTTCTATATTAGTTTTGTCCCACAACAGCCTTGCCTCACTTCAGCAATAGAATTACATTTTACATTGTCTCAAGAAATGCTTTTAAATTAAAATTGATGTTTCAGTCGTATGATTTTTCACTGCTGATGTAATTTAGTTTTCTATCTAAATTTTTATATGAGTATATGACTTATTTTTTAGAAGTGTGATCCTATTAAAGACAGCTGAAAAACAGAATTCCCATAGCAGAATTTGGGCTAATACCTCTCCCATACATGGCAGACTAAAAGAGTAGTCAAGACTCACATAAATTTCAAAAGTAAATGGGAAAGAAACATAAAACAAGAAAAAACTTGGAGCTTCAGAGCAAGACTTCTCCTTAAAATGTATGCAAATGCAATGTATGTCAAATACGTACAGATGTAAACACCAAGTATCTTGTATAATAGACGAGCTATCATATTTTGTATATTTTTCAGCTAAAGCTATTATAGCATTTGATTGCTTAAATTGTATATGAAATCACCCAACTTTCACCAGGAAAATACGTGGGAATGTTTTCCTCTATGCTGCACATCCTATTATACCGGGAGCAGCTGTGCCAGTACACAGCCCCTTTAAAACCAATAAAACTGAACATGCAAAAGGGCCAGCTCAGAACACAGAAGCAGAAGCCAATGATTCATTTGAACGTCTGTCTCTGAACTGAAACACAAAATAGAAATCACCTCAAAGCTGCTTGCTGCCACAGCTAGGAAGACTCTCTCACGTTTAAAGCACACTACCCACACAACAGAAAATAGGGGTTTTTTTCTTTTTTTTCTGTTCATTGTGCAGCTTGCAATACTGGGCTGTAGTGGAATTTAGCACATTTCAATCTCAGGCACCAGTTCAAACCTTGCCCATAGTGAGGGTGACCAAAAGTTATTACTTGATTCCCACTTAAATTATTTTACAGTCAGCTCCTTGTAGACAAGAGAAACACATTGTAAGCTTATCTTACCCAGACAATCAGCAATAGCTCAGTCTTCTAGGACAACCTAGAGAAGAATAGGGCACTTCGCACTGCCATGGCCCAGAAGGTTCTTATCTCGAGAATGAAGGAAGAATTGGGTTTCAACAGCAGCTACCACAATGAGATGCTGTTGCCAGGAGTGTGTATCTGTGGACTTCTGTAATATAAATAGTAATTAAATCCCACTGCCCCATTACCTGCTGAAAGATTTTCTAAAAGAAACATGTCTGCCACGATTATGGCAAAAAGTTATGTAAAAAAATTACTTTTAATTATTTCCCAAGGGGGGAAAAAGGAAAAAAAAAGAAAAAAGAACATGCTGTTTCTCTTTTATCTGTAAGTGGCATATCTATTAAAATGTCAGATTTAAAGTACATGCATCAATAAGTGAAGCCATGAGATTATTTTTAAGTAGAAAAGGGCAAATACTACTATACATGAAATTCAGAATTTTGTAATAATGCCTATAGATATGTACATGGCATGAAATAATGAAGATATGTGCAGGATTGATTATTTTGCTATTTAAAATGAAACAACAGTCCAACATGAAAAATAGAAGGAAGGAGATATTCTCATCTAAATTTGCCCAGAATTTACTTGAAAAACTTTAATGAGTGCTTACAGGACTTGAATTCTCATATTAAAAAAAAAAAAAAAAAACTGTAAGTCTTTTCCAGTATCCTTTGGACGAAATAGCACAGCTGATCTCAAATAATTGAAATAATGCAGCAGACCTGGGAAATTTTTCCTCTGGGAATTGTAGAGAACCTTTCAAGTGACCTATATTTCAAAGAAAATTGGCTTAAAATCCGATGTTCTTTTAGTGATAGGACAAGGGGGAATGGCTTCAAACAGAAAGAGGGCAGGTTTAGGTTTGATGTTAGGAAAGAAATTCTTTACTGAGAGAGTGGTGAGGCACTGGAACAGGTTTCCCAGAGAAGTTGTAGATGCCCCATCCCTGTTCAAGGCCAGGTTGGATGGAGATCTGAGCAACCTGGTCTAGTGGAAGGTGTCCCTTCCAACCCAAACCATTTGATGATTCTACTTAATTTTCCTAACACGTGGCCTGGAAGTTGGTCAGTGGTTCCACATATGCTCTGGTAGAAGTTTGTATCTATTAATTTACAAATGGACATAAATCCATCTTGCCCAAATGAAATGTCTTCTGAGTCAAGAAGGAGCTTGAATTTTAGCCAGCAAGAATTTGCAGTGTCTACCCTTAAACTACTTAATATGAAAATACAAAGGATTATATTTCTAAAATTTTGTGGACATCAGAACATATCAGAGATCAGCATACTTGCAGAAAAGCTTACTGTTTCTTAAGTCATGTAATGGACAAGGAATATAAGCCTTCCATAACACCAACACAACAAAAAGAAGGGAGCTGGTGTCTGAGACACACAGAGATGTCTCTTCCACCAGGAATAAGATTATAGATGCAAAAATGTCACAAGAAGGCTACAGCATCTGAACCACTAAATCCTGGATTTGTAAGCAGTGACTTAATCCAAAGACTGCCAAGTGAAATCACAGTGGTGGACCAAACAGTTGAGGAAAGTATTCCTTAAAAGAGTGTCAAGATGAGCAAAAAAATTAAATGAGTGCTGAGTGACAGCAAGTAAATCTGAAGAACCCCTGGCATCTTATAGGGACATCTTGAAACATCTTAAAGTACACTGGAAATTTCGGATTTGAATTCTTTAAGTCCTTAGAAATCAAAGCTGTAAAAATTAATAACCACATTTCATAATCTAGGCAAATAGCAGATGATAGATGGTTCTTTTATATAGGAAAAGTGTCCCTTTTTACATTTTCCAAAGTCTTGCTTACCATTAACATTTTAGATCTACATCATACGTAAGACGCTTAAATCAAACTGCTTAATATTCTAGACTGACAGGCTCATTAAACTGAACAGTAGGATTGCTGTCACATTCACTTCAGGAACTTACAGTAGGAAATTTTCTATTTTTAATTCCAAATGTTTAAAGGGAAATTTTTATCGTTAGAAATGTAACTGTATTTCATGTTTTTGAGAGGCTTTACTGTATGTTTGGCATCTCAACTTTATTTTGGTGGTCTCTTACATTCTGAACTATTTAAGTAAAAAGAGTAGCAACAGCAATAGCTTTGGTGTGGTAGTTACCCATTTTTTTTTCAATCCATTCATAATCTCTAGTAATTTCTGCCTGTCAATTAAAGAATCATCTACTGTAGCTATAGGTGCTCAGATTGATACCACTGTATACTAACTCCCATTGGGTCTATATAATTTTAATACATTAAAAATACCTACCAAATTTTATTCAGCATTAAGAGCAAAACAATTTTGCAGAAAAAATGTTTCTCCAAGGCCAAGTTCATCAAAATCATATAGAGGTGCTTCACAGTACTCACAGCATCTGTGTGGAAGCCTCATTAGTGCTGCAAGTCAGTGTGAGTTAAGTTTTCAGCTGTTAGCTTCTTTTGAAGGTTCTTAACGAGTACCTATTTAAACATCTTTATTCTGGCAGTGTATAGAAACTTCCCTCATCAAGATCATCCTTGATCTGGAGATCTAGAAAATAAATCAAAGACTTTTTAAAGGGGGTTTGGAGTGCTAAATACTCTTCCTTCAGATCAAATAAAAAGAACAAGTACAACTCTTTGAGTAGTAAGATACCGGGTATTAAATAGGAATTAGCACGGGATTCCTCAAGCATCATGGCTAGGATAAGTCAGAAGCTGTGTTTTGTGATTACTGGTGAAGAAAGCAAAGACGAAGGCTAGGAGGCAGGGAATAAAAATGTAATGGATGAAAACTGACATAAGAAAGAGCAGAAAGGCAATTCCAGGAGAAAAGTAAGAACACAGAAATAGCTTAGCAGACATCTGAGGAAAGAAATTACTCCTAATGCTACTTTTGTTACTTCCACAGAAAAGGAATCTCATATAGTCTTTGAAGAATTCAGGAAGGACTGAACCTGTTTCAGTGTCACCCCCTAAAAAAAAAGCCACAAAAGGCATGTAGGGAAATTCAACTATTGGCCACACATTGTTCTTTCATATTTTCAATAAGGCAAGAAAAGAATAAGGATTTAGGCAAATACTTTATCAGAATATCAGATCTCTACTCCTAAGTTACAACAGCAGCTGATAAAACCATTCTGTTTTTTCTGCTGTCTTCTCAGGAAGTATCATTATAAAGTCTGTTCAAAGAGTTTATTTGTATATCAGTACCTTCACCATTTTTTTCCCTAATTATATAGAAGCCAAAATTGTAATATGAACAGTAGCTGAATCTCACTGCCACATTAAATCTCAGTGCTATGACAACATGTTCTTGTTCCTAGAACTGAGCTGGTTTTTTCTGTCTCTTTCTCCCTTTCTTTGCTGAGATCCAGTGAGAAGAACAGTTCAGCTGAAGGACTGTCCTGCTTTGGAGGTTTGACCATATGGTTTGCTGAGACTTCTAAGGAACTTCAAGATAAAAGATCCTATTATTTTTCTATTCTTGTCAAAACTTGTTTCCTTGAATATTGCATCTAAAAAGTGTAGTGGTGCCATTTTTATTCATGCAAGCACACAAAATTTTGTGTTTGTACTCCTGTGTATGATTTGGAGATGTTGCTGCCATTTCTCCTCTATCAGGTTTCTGTACTGAGACCCATATATGGCCACACCTGATTCCTTCAGGTTCATTGAACATTTTTTTGCAATAAAAACAGTCTAAAATTCCTCTGATTGGTGATTTGGGTTTTTTTAATAAGACACAGAGGCTGTAAAATAAAAAAAAGGTTCTGTTAAAAAATCCATTGGCAATCTCAGTAATATTGTTTTTTCTACTTATTTTGGCTCTTTTTCCTCAGTGTAAGGTTGCATACTGAAGGCATTTCCTCTTAAAGTTAGAAAGTGAGGTCACTAAAATAATTGTGATAAGATATTCTTTCTATCTGAAATTAGATATGTCTGTCTTATCTCCATGTTTGATTAATTCCACTGCAATAGAGTCATCTCTTGTTTTCGTATAAGCTCCTTTCAGCTTCCATTTAACTCCTTCCTTTTTAGTTTACAGAAAAGATACATATTTTAAAAGAATAATCACAACAAAGCAAGATTTTAATGGAGACATCTACAAACTAAAAGACAAATTTCCAATTTTACTCTTGAGGATGGACAGCTACCTGGTAGATCAGTTTTCATTTTCCTTCCTGGTCTACTCAAGGTCAAAATTGCTGACTAAGAAAATGTCTATGTAATTTGATGATCACAGAATCATAGAATGGCCTGGCTTGGAAGGGACCTTCAAGGTCATCTCATTCCAACCCTCCTGCCCTGGGCAGGGACACCTTCCACTAGATCAGGTTGCTCAGAGCTCCATCCAACCTGACCTTGAACACTTCCAGGGATGGGACATCCACAGCTTCTCTGGGAAACCTGTGCCAGGGCTTCACCACCCTCACCAGGAAGAATTTCTGCCTAGTAGCCAATCTAAAGCTTTCTTTGTTCGTATTGAAGCCATTTCCCCTATCACTCCAGTCTCTTTTCAAAAGTCCCTCTCCAGCTCTCTTGTAGGCTCCCTTCAGGTACTGCAAAGACTGCAATGAGGTCTCCCTGAAGCCTTCTCTTTTCCAGCCTGAACAATCCCAATTCTCTCACAGCCTTTCCTCACAGCAAAGCTGCTGCATCCCTCTGATCACCTTGGTGGCCTCCTCTGGCCTGGCTCCCACAGGTCCCTGTCCCTCCTGTGCTGGGACCCCAGAGCTGGATGCAGCACTGCAGGTGGGGTCTCAGCAGAGCGGGGCAGAGGGGCAGAATCCCCTCCCTGCCCTGCTGCCCACGGGGCTTTGGGTGCAGCCCAGCACACGGGGGGTTTCTGGGCTCCCAGAGCACACGGCCGGGTCATGTCCAGCCTCTCACCCACCAGCACCCCCAAGTCCTTCTCCCAGGGCTGCTCTGGATCTGTTCATCCCTCAGCCTGAATTGGTACCAATGGTTGCTCCAACCCAGGTGCAGCACCTTGCACTTGGCCCTGTTAGGTCCTAAAAGACGTCAAACATTTCCTTGTAACAGATACAAGCTCTAACACCACCAGATGTGATTCATCTTGTTTTCAACAAAAAGCAACTACCTCGAGATAACTAAGCACAATAACTCTTGGCTAGGATAGTCTGTATAAAGCAAAGCACTCAATCTGTATTTAAAAAAATGCTATAAAACATAAAACTTCTACCAGACTGCAGATAGCAGCCCTAAAGTACATCTCAAAACTCCTTTTACTCCCATTTCATGTTAAAAGGAAGATACAGCACATGGCTTAACAATGATGTATCTCACAGAAAGCAGTGGGGAAGTCCAAACACTGAATGTAATATGAATAGTCATCATGGAATCATAGAATTATAGAATATCCTGAGTTGGAAAGGACCACAAGAAATATCAAAGTGCAACTCCAGGCCTCGCACAGGACAGCCCCAAGAGTCACACCATGTGCCCAAATGCTTTGCCCAAACACATCTTGAGCTCTGTCAGGCTGGGTGCTGTGACCACTTCCCTGGGGAGCCTGTTCCAGTGCCCAGCCACCCTCTGAGTGAAGAACCTTTTCCTGATATCCAAACTAAACCTCCCCTGACACAGCTTCAGGCTGTTCCCTCAGGTCCTGTCACTGGGCGCCAGAGAGAAGGCTGTCCCTTATGTTCCAGACTGCAATGAGGTCTCCCCTAAGTCATGAGGCAATGATAAAGGTTTGAACACAAATATTTTTCCTTTTTGCACCATTACTCTATTTGAATTTAAATTATTCAGAGTCATACTTTTAAATAAAAATTAAAATCTACTTAAGAACTTCTAGCCTAGTCTAAACATGTGAGAGAAGTCTGCTTAGCAAGAAGGAAAAGTTGTGGGAAAATTGTTACTTGAGATTCAAAGTTTTGAATAGTACCCTCTACCTCCAGTGCACTTCGTTCACTATAATACAGAAACATGAAAAATCCAGCTAAAAATAGATCTTACATTTCATAAATATATTATAATCTGACTATGGGATGGACCTGAAAAACAAAATTTGCATGGTCTGGCTTTGATTCATGGATAGAAGGAAAACTTTAATATTTAATGATCCTACAGCAACCTTTGAGAGGTTCCAAGGAGACTGTGAATGAAAATGGAGTGTACTGTTACTATATCGCTCACAGACAATGAAGAGATGTAATCTCTAATATATTGTCATTTTCGGGGTATGCATCTTACAAATTTGAGACAAACATACAAAGGTCTCAACATTGGAAATTAGTTACACATTATTACTGGTGTTGTTATCCCCTCACTCTCTGCATACATATATATATGCAAACAATCACTTAAACAGAATTAACCATGGCTAAACTAAAAAGCACATGGCTATGGTAAAATAATAGTCATGCCTCGCAACTTGATTTTGGATTTCCTGATTCATTTCTTTAAAAAGTTCTTTGCTCAGTGCCTTCATGGTCAGCTGAACTGGAAAGGAAAAAATAAAAAGGGCAGACCCTGGCCGTTTTCTGCCATGTGCTTACAAAGGTCATTCATTTTTCTCGTATAGTCTTATGACCAATTTTTTATAAAAGCTAGCCTGCTAAAAATGAAGTGAAATCAAAATACTAACCCAATTGAAAGCAAAAGTAATGTTTTACGTGCATATTTTGAACTGACCCAAAGCTCCCTCTCTCCATCTTTAGTTGCCCCCAGGCCATCTATCAAGTAGTTCATATAATGAAATGAGCAGTGAAAATGATATTTTTAAGAAAGCTGTGGTGATATTGGTGGATTTCATTAGAGGTGCACCTAATACTTTTTTTTTTACTATTGCTTGTTCTTCATGCTGTGTTTTTTGAGAACCCTGCAAAAAAGGTGTTCTATGTGACCTAAAAAATAAGTTATAATGTATAACAAATATATAAGAACTCACAAAAGTTGTTCCAAAGGATTGTTGCTGTCACATGATGTAGCAACTTCTAATCATTATACCAGATACTGGTCTTCAATTATTTTATTTTAGGTTTGTGGGATACTTAGTTTCTGTTTCAGGATAGTTCTCAGAGCCTGTGGATACTCACCCTTCACCATTTCCTAAATGGAATCAGGAGACTGTAAAGTCAAGTTCTTCACAGCAAATAGTTACTCTTTCACCCTCGAAGGAGTTTTTCTTTTCTATATGAAGATTGCTGCTCTAAAGATCAACACCAATTTTTTTTTCTTTTAATAATAGCCACACATCATTTCTTAAGGGCAAAACACTTCTTCAGTATGGAGAAATCTCTGTGTCTACTAGAAATCAGTATGGTGCAGTCTCTGCTTGGAGTGATAAATTAAATGAATGTAGACAACAACGAACTCATTTCTGTGTTGAAAGTGAATGCTAATGACATTTATCCTGCACTTCATGATAAATTCATTTAAAAGACCAAAATGCTGGGGGGGAAAAATCCTGCATCTTAGGAAATGGGCATAAACTGTCCTTTACTTGCTCAGTTACAAACTGCTGAGAGTAGCAGCAATATATATTTAAATTGTTCTTTAAATCCTTGTGTATATCTGTTATATGTCTAAAAAGGTTTTTCATAAAAGTGTCCTGGCTTGCATTTTCAAACTGAAGAACAGTTAGCAGTTCATGGTATGTGACTAAGTCATTTTACAAAAAAAAATAGATTGGGAAAGATATGTATTACTGCACAATGCAATGGTCTCATGCTCAGGGCTATTTAACAAAGAGTCTGTTTGTCTCTATTTAGAATTCCTTTGTCACTTTGAGGGTGATGTTACATGTTATGAAGGAGATGATCTGCCTCCTTGCCACTACTGCAAATGAAGGATCTCCCTCCTCTTTCACAGGCTTTTGTCTTCACTGAATATGACCCTGATCACACAGTCCCCAGCTTTCCATACCTAGCTCTAAGGCATGTATTTTTTAGTTTGGGTTATTTTTTTGCCAATTTAGCATGGCTGAATACATGCCTGCCCATGGGAAGCAATGAATCAATTCCTTGCTTTGCTTTGCTCGTGCGTGTGGCTTTTGCTGTCCCCATTAAACTGCCTTTATCTCAACCCAGGAGTTTTCTCACTTTTACTCCTCCAATTCTCTCCTGGATCCTGCTGGGGATGGAGTGAGTGAGAAGCTGTGTGGGACTCAGTTGCTGGCTGGGGTTAAACCACAACAAGCCCTTAAGCTTGAGTTTAAGTTCGCATCACCTTATCCGCCCTGAGCCTACCATCCACAGGACAATGAGCTGATTAACATCTTGTTGCTACAGAGAAAGTCTAGCAACATTTCTTTCCCCTTCCCAGCACTTAATTCCTCATCATTTCTCACTTTCCTTCTTCTAGCTACACAGCCTTGCTTTCCCTCCTTCATTGAACAAATATAAATCACTAAAATCAGAAGTGAAAAAATAAAAAGCAAGGGACTTTTATTTCTTTATGATTGGGTAATTTTCTTGATTTTAGTGAATTAAGCAGGCTTGCAGATGGCCAAGAAAATTAGCAGCAAAGGGAAAGGGAAGATGGATTAGGACTCACAAACACCTCAAACCAGCCTCAGCTTCACCCCATACTTACCCTGCTTTCTCTCTTCACTGGCATCAGTATTTCTGTCTTTGCACCATAAACAACTGATGAAGCAAATTTTTTCCATGGTGAGGCTTTTTGGTTTGTTGAGTTGGGTTTTTTTCAGATTTGTTTGGGGTCTTTTCCCCTTTGCTTTAACTCAGATAAGCCTTTTCTTTAACTGTATATTTTGGGGAAAAACATTTTTTTTCAGAAAATTTGTTTTCCCTCTACTTTCCATGTTATTCAATAAGTGCAATGAAGATGCATAATATCTACATTTTTTCTCAGTCAGAAACTTAAAGGATTTTAGGAATTTTGGGGGGTTTTGCCTTTTTAAAACTCTCCTAGGTTTAGAAGTATATAACAAGTTTTATATCTTGTGGTTTAATTTTGTAATTGGCACTTCTCCAAATTTTTCAAGTTTGAGAGAGACAGAGTAACAGAAAAAAAAAGTATTAAAATTAAATAAACTGGAGAATTTCTAGGATCATCTATTCTGCTGGGTTCAGTATAAAAGGCAATGATAGGAGGGGAAAAATTAATTTTAAAAAATGACAGGTGTCTATGTTCATGTGATTATCTTATACTTAATTTTTTTATTATAAATATGAATTCTTAAAAAAGCGTTTGTTCATGGAAGAAAATCGAACAGCTTTTATTGCCTGTAGATGTTTTCAAGAATAGATGAGTTTTGGCATGTTGAAGAAAGAATTAATTTCACCTAGGTCTGTGATCTGTTTAGTGGATAACAATGGGGTTTTTGGAGGAAGAAAAAAACCATTGAACAGATACTTCACCGGTAGTGAAGCACAATTTATCAGGAATATAGGTTCAGATCCATGATAATACCGAGCTCCAAAGTAGGGTCCTTGAGATCCTGGGAAAACAGGGAACAGCTTTGCCAGTGCTCTTGTAGTTTATCAGAATGACCTGAAATTCTTCTGTGGAGGTTCTAAGAAAACTACTCCACAATTAATAAACACCTCTTGCCTTGCCATGCCAGCTCCTCTCCTTTTCAGATTCCATTGTGGCTCATTTTTCCTAGACTCTTGTTAAGTTTGTTACTTTATGTGTCTGAAAGTACTTCTGCATTAAAATTCCTTACAGAACTAATTTCTAAAAGGTAGTATTTACTTGAGAAACTACTTTAAGTATACCAGTGGGATAATTAGCACAATTTTCAAATGCTAGTCTTTATTTTGAGGGCAGAAACTGTAAGAAACAACACACCAACCAAAAGTTGCTTATTAAGTATGGCCAGGTACATTTACTCATCCCTCTTTCTTTTGAAGAA
>WEIT01039917.1:1647-30086 GCA_013389985.1 Dryoscopus gambensis
TTTCAATGAATGCTCTTTTTAGTTTCTGTTCCTGCAGTTCGTGCTTCTAGAGAATGTTTTTAAACTAGCTTCACTAAGACAAAATGGTATAATTCACATATATTTTATATCCATATACATTCTATCTAACTAACTTTGGAAGGATAGATTTATTTACCAAATGCTACAGAATTTAAGCAGAAACCAAGACTCAGTATCTCAGGGATTTTTGTGTCTAGCGAGATAGAGGAAAGGGTTTGTGTAGTTTGAATGATAAAAGTATTTTGAAGGCTCTTAGGATTGTCTTGCTTGAATCTCTAGTGTGTTTATTTTTTTGTTTCAGACAGAAATCAACTGAGGTGTATTAAATACATTTTTTTTTTTTTTTGCTGTAGAAGACACATCTAGCTCTGGAATCTTCTTAACTAGCTTGAGACTATGACACATGAGACAGACTGACAAGAACTAACCACCTGGATTGTTTCAAACAAAAATTTCTGCAAAGACACTCTAACATGGAAGGGAGAGTGTGGCTACAATTAGAGAACTTAACCCATGCTACTGGATGTTGCTGCACTTTGTATCAGGATCTTGGAAAGCAAACAGGAAAGGTATTCAGGCGCATGCAAACCCATGCCAGCCAAACAGCTGATAAAAGCTGTGTTCATTTTTTTCCTCCACCAAAGTGGGTACAGCTTATTGTAAACCCATAAAATAAAAAAATTATCTCTTGTCATCCAATTTCAGGTGGCATTTCCCAGCATCGTTGCAGTTATTCAGAGAATTATCTTGGTAGTGAAGGACATCTGGATAACAAACAGCACAAGAGCATCAAAATATGTAGAAAATAGGACAGTAAAAATTTATGGCAATTCTGGATTGGAATGACTCAATAGTGTCCTAACAAGTATTAGAAAAACTGACATTTCAGATAAGCAACCAGCTTATCTAAACTTTATTTACAGGTCAATCACATTTTTTTTGCAGGAAGAGAGCTGAAATTGTAATGCCAATTTAAAAAAACAATAAAATTCACTACCAAGAAGAAAACCAAAACCATTTGTAACAGTCTTCTGATAATTAGGCAAACACTACTACAAGGTACAATATAGGAAAGAGTCTGTACAGATCCTTGTGAAAGGAATGAATTGCAACTTTAGTGCTGAGTGTTCCTGACAATTAGATTTGATATTGTATTGGGTTTGCATGGTCTCGTTTTGATAGAGGGGGAGAAAAGCATTATATATCTTTCTCTCTTTCTCTCTGTTTTAGGATTTTTCCTGTTTTCCAAAATATCTACAATTTTATATTAATCTTCATAAATTTATATACTGGAATTTAGAAAAAGTATATGATAATAACATATCTGAAAATAATATTATAAATATCATCTCTGTATGGTAAATACAACTGTTCTTTTCACATAGGCTGAGAGTTCTAAGACTTGACCACGTATGCATGCACACACACAGGAACTGCCTCTCCAACTCTGCCTGCACTGGCTGTCCACAGGGTCACTAGCAAACAATACACCCACAGGGAAATTTAGTCCCTTATAGCCAACTAGTTCCCAGGATTAGCAGAAATGTAAATAATTGTAGATGCTGAGAAGTCATTGATGACTGTTGTCTATCTGCCTGAGCCAGAATAAGAGCACTCACAGAGCTGTGAGAGAATCAAAAGGCATTACAAGGATAAAGCAGAGTACTAGCAAAGGTAATTTCTGAGGAAATGAGGCCAGAGGATGAGGTACATGCTACATTGCATAGTGTCCAAGAGACACCCCCTCTGAACCCTTCCTTCCAGCAGTTCTGTGTTATGCACGTGAAATAAGTGAAAACTGGCTACAGAAAGATAGGCTAAGTGGAGTAATTCAAACTTAGTGATTTTGGATAGCAGAAATTTCTGTCAGTTACTTTCTTCTGCAGAGAATCAAATCTAAATGCCAGCAGATTTGTCTGAACAGTCCTGCAGACTGACAGCAGGACTGAAGTAATACTTTTTTTGGTCCTCTCCCTGGGTAAAGACACAGGGTACCACTTCAGCTGTAAGCAAAGCTTTCTCTGCCAATCCTGTCTTCTCTCAAGGCTTACATCACTTGCACCCCCAATATTTAAGTTCTTGTTCAAATGGGACAAAGGTTAATTTTGAAAGAAAAAAATCTAAGAAGTCAAATCCAATCTCCTTAAACATTACTGTGAGCTAACGGGTAGAAACATAACAGTCTGAAAAATAAGTTAATTTGCTGGACCAAAGACCATTAAAGATAATTTGTATGAGTAAACATACAATTGGCCAATTTACAAAGAGGTCAGGTAAGGCAACAAATGATTTAGGAGAGAAAAATTACTAGGTGGTTATACAACAAAAAATATTTACCACAGCTGTTTTCAGAGATAGCATTATAACTCTGTCTCATCATGGCTACTTGATAAGAGCAGTAACGGAAGAGCTATTTTAATTACAAAGAATCAGTGTAGCACATACCACTATTTGGCAGTTGGATGGAATTAATGCTGAGTAACACAGAAAGTTTCCAGAGATAACATCTTCATTAGTGAGACTGTGATGTCCTACAGTGACAGGCTTGTAAGTCCACCAGGCTGAAAAACAAATACTATAAATTAACCCTTCAAACATCATGAACAATTTTTCTGCATGTTTCCTGAAAAGAAAGAATTATAAAATAATCTGGTGACTGATGCAGAAAGTTATGTGGTACCCTGTTTCCATTTCTCCCACACACATCTGAGGCACTCATCTGTTTGACATCAGCCCCTTACCCACTGCTTACCTTCTCATTTTATGTGTCAGTAAAAGCCTAGTACAGATAAATTAAGGTAGTTCAGAGCATATCCCTGGGTTTCATCATCTCCTCAGTCACCAGCCATAGGACAGATTACAATTTCACAGATGCTAGGAGAGGAGATATTATAGCAAAGCAGTAGTGCCACTACAGATAAGGTTAAGATGGCACTTCCATTATAAACACCTATTCACAGTGGCTTATTACTTCAGGCTAAAAATTTCTCTCAGGCTGAAACTGGGCATATTTGGGCTCAGCTTGGTAATGGTTTTCCCTGTCTGTTCATACTATTTTGCTTAGGTGTTTGTGATATGAGAATGCAAACAAATATATATCTCTGGTAGTTTCAAATGGCAATGAAATGTGTTTCTTTCATGAAAAAGCCTGGAGGACAGGATGTTCCTCTCATGCTAACAGACATTCTATTGTCCATTATTTCCCCCCAAAAGATAATTTTTAAAGTGACAAAATTTGCACCATTTTTTCCAAAAAGCATTCAGGGCAGCTAAGGGATGTAGTCCCTGCCAGTTGGCTCTGAAGGATGTGCTGTGTCCCTCTGAGTCACAGGAGCTCCCGGTGCTCACCCGTACCATGCACTCCAGGCCAGTCTTTGCCTTAGGGCTTGGATAAAAGCCTCCTTTGGCAGAACAGCATTTTTGGGAGTTAAACTTATCAACCAAAACTTCCATAGTTTGGAATGAGGAAAAAACAAGCGCCATTGTACAGCACACAAATCTCTTTATTTTAATCAGGCATTTATTCTAATTGTCTAATTTATTTTAAATTATACCTCATTACTAAAATCCTGCATTTTTGTTCTGATCTTTAATGAAGGATGTAATGAAATCCCTAAATACAGTAATGTCTTTTTTTTTTCCTGTGGCCTTTTTCCTCCTATAAAGCTTAGAGCTTTTGCCAAAGAATATAATTTTTCATTAATCATCCAAAACAATAAAGTACAAAGTCTTGCTTGCATGTCTGTCTGTCTGCCTGGCTCCATTCATAGTGGTACCTCCTTCAACAGGTATTTAAAACAATAAATTACTGTAATAAACCTGTTGAATGAGACAATTTTTGTGTTACTTTTCCTTTGTATTTCTCATGTACCAAGATATATGCTGAATTAGTCCATCACAAGCAATGCATAACCATGGAAGCATGGTTTTAATGAGCTGAGAGGATGCTATATCTATCAAAGCATATTTTTAAAGAGTCAGACTCACAGTGGGCAGAGTACAAAAAGACAAAGAAATGAGAACAGGAAGAGGAGAGAAAAAAATGTGTGCCAACATTTGGAGAGGGAATATAAAAATGATTGGACTTCAGTTATTCTTGATATTTTTCAAAATTTATTTCTAATTTCCCTTGTCAATTTAATTTGTTTCCAGCATAGCCTGTGCACACTGCAACTCCTTCGTAGTTCTGGAACATGTGTGTTATGTACATTCTTCAGGGCTGCAGTGAGCCTGCTAAGCTCAGACACATGATGGCTTTATGTGAAGTAAATCTCCTTGAAGGCTGTGGGGCACCATCCTGGTATTTATTTTAGACAGGAGACATTCAGATGTGGCAGATACAGACCGCAGTGTGATGCACGTGGAAGGAGATGCTTCTTACTCTGGTCACTCCACGTGGAAAACTGGAAAGAGACTAAAGGCAAAACCAAGTAAAAATGGATCCGCTGTTCTTTTTTGGAAAACAAGCCAGAAAGAGGACAAGGTAAAAATTATAACAATAATTTCAGAGCAAGAAATATAGGGAATTTTTAGATGGAACAGACCCCCCAGGAAGCCACCCGCTGAAACAGGAAAGCAATGGTTTGTGTGTCTGCGGCCCAGCTACCCTGCGAGTCCATCAGGAGTGACAGCAGCACCTGGCGAGCCCCACGGTGGCTCTGCCCCGCTCTCCCGGGCTCCGGCAGGCACCACGGCAGCGCGGGCTCAGCCGGAGCTGATTTACTCCGCTCCTCAGCAGAGGGAATTGGCTGTGCTGAGCTCGGGGCCGCTCGCTTAGATTGTTACCAGGGTTTGAATTTACATCCGGCTCAGGTTTCTCCGCATTACACTGCAGGCACTTTTGCTGGGTAAACCTACAGAAAGACTGTAGAAAGACAGTTTTTAGATAAATTGTACACCTATGGAACTCCTTCTAAAAATATTATTGTATTAATAATATAGTGCAGTAAGGCTCCTCCCAAAATACTGGGTAAATAGACAGTAGGAACGTCCACAATTACATTATGGAGAATGAAATAATTGCAAAGGCTATAAGAAAGAGATTTTATTGTGCTTCAGGCCATAAACCTCAATTTAAAGTTCCCTACAAAATGCTGGTACAGGTTTGGACAACAACCATGTATGGTTTATTTTATATTCCTTAATTGAATATCCTGATTAAAAGTACCTTTCCTGTGCTTGTTGTAGAAGAATATTTTCAGTATATATTAGCCATCGTTATAAGCACTATTTAAAAACCTGAGTCAAATCTGGTGAAGAATAACTTTTTAAGTCAGCATGTATATACAAGCAAAAAAAAAAAAAAAACCAAACAAAAAAAAANCCAATCAAACAATGCAACCCAAAATCCCCAGACTTAGGAGTGTTTAACATTAGTTTCAAATTCCAACATTCCAACTCACAAATGCGGATATCTATCTCAAATGTTACTTTAGTAGTGAATAGATTTATCTGTTACGATTGTGTCAGATGACTTTATGGCTACAAAAATATTCCTTGAAGAGATGGATGCTACTTCTTCTTTGTAAGAAGGATTGGTCATGGTTCAGCAAGACCACTAAAATAATTTCAATTTAGGCATAGGCCAGTGATAATTGCTAGTGATTGAATGCCAATGAGTGAGAGAGAGCAAAAAGCCCATATAATGACAGATGATGGTACAGGAAAGTGCTGGTTATGCTGACACCATATCACTTCATGAGATGTTATAAATTAAAGGTAAACTAAATTAGGTTAAAGATATGGTTATTTAACAACACTCAAGCAAATATTTCTTTGCTGGTTAGAAAATAAGGCTTGTACTTAACCCAAGATTAGTGCATTCCAATTCTAATACCAGTGCAGTTTGTTTTTATAGGATGATCTAAACAGCACTTTATGTTGACATTTCTATTGCGTACTTAATGAAAGCATATCAAATATGCATGCCAAATAAATATTGTGTTCCATGTAAACCTTTCCTGCATACCCCCTATCTTTTATTCTTTGAAATATATTTTTTCTAATAAAAATGCATATCCCTACAATGTAACTAAATCTTATTTTCATTTTTTTTCCAGACACACATGTAGAAACACAAATGTAGATCATTATAAGTACGCTGTACCACTGTTTTAAAACCCAGCCCTGAGCTGTACCTCTGCCTCCCTCTAAAGAGTCAGCCTGCTGAGAAAGTACCCTTGTGACAGAAGAGATTAAAACTATCTGAAACTCCTTAATCTACTGTCCATGTAGAACAGCGCTGCTGCATCACACACGATGCAACCAACAGAAATCAGACCTGGCAGCAGATCCTGACTGCATTCTTCAGCCTGCACAGCTGAACTGTTCTCTGTGCCCAGCTAGAGCAGAGGGACGCCTTGTTTGAGAGTGTCCGCTTAGTTCTTGGTATAGGGGGGTGTATTTTCAATAGAGTGTTCAATTTGTCTGTTTAAACATATACTGTGAATTATACTATCAAATGAACATATTAAGATATATGTCTATTGTACATGTCTTCTGGATACTTGCAAATAAGTCTAAGGATATGAGAACTACTGCAATTTTCATTTTAAATTATGTAATTGAATCTATCAGTTTCTTATTTGGGTGCCCTACTTAGCTTGAACACAGAGCAGGAAACTCCTTTTCATGTGCAAATATATGAACATAAAGGCATTCGTTATTAACTTTTAATTTTTTTTAATTTACAAAGGCTTTTCAAATAATATAGCAAAGGTTTTTTTTAAAGACAACACAAACATTGTATTTGTTTGTTATCTTCAAGTGCAGAAACAAACCCCATATTCCTTAGCTCAACAGATTCTGAAATGAATGTTTATTTCTGCACACCTTCAGGTTCTGTTATTTTATAAAGGAGCTTTAATGCTAGTCCACCTAGTAATTCACTTTGGGATATCTTTGTACACCACTGACAGTAATACGGCTCATTTTGGGTAATTAACTTAACCCCCAGTATTGCGAGTGCCTTGGTACATTAGCATATCTTTCAAGGAAAAGTTGCAATGTGAGAAAATTGCCTGTAGGATTATTTGCAACTAGGAACCTGTGAAATGTAAAATAAAATTGAAGACTATAAAGTAAAACATCAAAGATACCTAAAATATTAATAGCCAGTACTCCAAAAAGTAATTTAGAAGAATTGCACAAGGGAACGAAAATTACTAATTTAAAAACAGATAGCTTTGGCAAAACAAAGTCAGAAGTTTATAACAAACAATAGATAATACAAATTCACTGCATACACAATATGGAAAGAATGCAAGAGGCACTAGCAACTCTAGTAGCTGAAGGAGGCTGGGACAGAAATACCTGACCAAACAAGCAACTAATCTATACAAACAAAACAACAAAGTTGCTTTATACTGAATTTAGTCTACCGAAAAGAAAGAAAAACAAGTGCTCTTTAATCCATCCAGTTTTCTGTTACGTTTTCATTCCAATAGAACACAGACAGAAGTTGTGGGCAGAAGGATTTTTGTTTTAATTGAAGAATTTGGAGTTGACAGCCATTGTCACGCTGCTCCAAATCATGTTTTCACCCACTCTCTGTGGGGCAAACCATGCTGCAAGTTTCAGTCAGGTTTCTGTGGGAGATTACAAGCTTCAAAGCTAAAATTTTGAAACCTGTTTCCCTTTTGGTACACACTTTTTCTTTTAATAAATTTCAGAACAAAGAAATAAACTCAGATGAATCATAAAGGCACAGAAAGTATGAGAAAAAGTCTCTAGTCTTGTATCAGGCCCTGATTCAGCGTGACAAATGGCAAGAGTTTTGGGTTGGATTCCTGTTTAATCTTCCTACCAAACCGTTGTCCCAGAGATGTTCTGATGTACTTACACCACAGCTGCTTGGAGCCCCAGCACAGGCCAAGGGCAGGAGCAAACAGCACACGGGTCCCTGGGGCTGCTGCTGCCTGGGGCTGCCCCGCCTTGACTCTCGCTGTGGGGGCTTCTCCAGGCACAGGATGTCTGAAAGGCCTGCATGGAATTCACGGCGCATCCGAAACTGCTCCGAGGCCTGTGGAACACAAGCAAGTGAGAGCGACTGGGCTGCTCTGTCCTGGTCTGCTCCTGACTGTGAGGGGTGACTCCAGGTCAAAGCTGTGATTCACTGGAACCCACACTTGGCTTCTGAACGTCTTTAATGTATTGTTGCCAGGGCTGCTCTGTGAAACTGCTTCCATGTCAGAAGTCCCCCGTGATAAGGCACTAGTGCATGTTCTATGGGAAACAACATAGTTTTGGTTGAAAGAGAGCTGACTTAATGAATAAAGACATGTTTTTAAATCTCTAAGAACTGTGGTCCTGCTATTTTCATAGACACTTACAGTCTGTGGTACAAGATGGCAAAAACTGAACTTGTTTGGGAAGTTCCAGTACTTAAAAATGTAGAGAATACTATTAGCTTCTTCTAAAACAAGAGTAGAGTTTTCTGTATTAGATACTCCAGAGTAAATTCTGTAATTCTTGATACTGTTTTTTTTTAACTTGTGATTAATCTATCACAAGACCCTACTAATAATCATGCTCACTTATATCATGATGAAGTGCGAATAAAAGGATTAAAAACCCCAGAGTTGATACCACACTTCTAGCTTATATGTAAAAGTCAGGGAAGGAAGCTCTTTCAAACTGACTTATCCATCCAAGCAGCAAATGAAAAAACAATGCCAGCAGCTATTTTCAGATGACTTACTCTAAATACCAACAGGAATACAATACCTTTAAAAGAAAGGTGCTTTTTTTTCTTCTTTGAGCAATAACATGTAGAGGAATAAGGTAAAGACATCTAACAGGGAATGATTCACTTTCCTATAATAGTGTCTGGAGCCTCTCCTCATTGTGACCTGCTTATAAATGTAGCAGAAATCACCTTTGAAGTGACTTAACTGAATCATAGGGATTCTTCTATGGATAACCTACTGCAAGGCTGCTGTATCTTCTTCTATTTCCTTCCTTCTTCCACAAAGGAATCTTCCTAAAGAGCACTGAATGTCATTATATTGATAAATTTGATCCCATCTATCCTGCATGATTTCTTTGGACAACCAACTACCAGGGATCATTCAGAGCAGCAGGAAGAGTCTAAATCATTGTGGGCTGGAAGGATTAAACCCACCTTTTACCACTGTTGCAATGAAGGCTTTTTGACACCATTTACAGAAATCATCACGAAATTGCAGTGCTTTAAGAACAAAGTTATTCTTCACTGAAAAAAAAAAGCTTGGCTGAGCAAAACTTAATAGGTCTAACTTTACCGTTTCCCAAAATTCCCTTCTATCTGCCTGTTTCTATGTATTATGAGCTATCTGGCCAAAAGTGTTTCACCCAGTGAGAGCAAAAGAGTGACCTTCGTCATGAAATCTGTAATAACTACACTGTTCAAACAGAGGTTCTAGCAAAAGAACAGAAAAATAAAAATATCCAGAGATAATACAGTGGTTAAATGAGGACTAAATGACCACTGTATAATTGTTATTAATTTCATTGTTTATTTCTGAAATCAGTTACTTGAGTATCCTACAGATGCTGGATTTTTTACTCAATGAATGCATACACCAGGATTTCCATAACAGAAGTCAGTGCTGGTTATTTGAGCAGTGTCTCATCTACTGTGAAATGGAAATGAACTGTTAAGCCAATACTTTTTTCTTTTTCTTTTTTTTTTTTCAGCTTTACACTTAGTATCAGAACTTTGTAGAGAGAGTCATGCTTCTTTCAGCTGTGAAATAATGTGCCTTGGCAGTCTCCATTCTGTGGATCCATGGTCCTGAGGCTGGTTACCACAGATGCCATGAGCAGGCACATGAAGGGCTTTCAGCAGCTGAATATTTTGGAAATGCATCAGTATATTGATTCTTTCACATTTTCTTTGTGAGTGGCACTTTTTGTGAGGCTATCTGGGCTAGAATGCTTTCACCTGGGCTGCTGGCTTGACTGGCACTCACACACCCACTAAACAGGGAGGGAAAGACAAGTGTCAGCTTTGAAAACATATTCAATACTTATACCAGTACATTAATTTTTTACCAGCTGGGATAGCTGGCAAAAAAAAAGGCTTAAAACTTGGAAGGGTTTTGTTTTCTTTTATTTTCTGAGTATTTCCATTCTATTCAGGACCATACAACTCTATGACTCTAAGAAATATTTATTGCTGAAATACATGGCACTTCTATAAGAATTTCTAGTCACTTGACTTTTGTGTGTATGTTGATAACAGAACTATTTATTACAGAAGCCTAAAGTGTCTCTTTGAAAAGAAATTACCAAACATAATATTTCGCTTTGTACAAAAATATCCTGTAAAAAGATTATTTTCATGAATAGCAAGATTTTGCTTCAATTTGTGTATCTGTTTGCAATTTCTAAAGACACTTTTAGATAGATCTCATTTCTATGAGGATTTGATAAGACAACTCTGCGGAAATAATAAACAGCTTCTGTTTATAAAGGACTTGCTAACTAGCACTCAGAAAAGGCTTTTATGTGTGAGGTCTTTTTCTTCGAATTGATCTTCACTGGGATAAAACTATTATCATAGAATCCCATTCAGTCCATAAGTACACAGAGACTTGATTTTGTCTGAATACAGATAAAAAAAGAAAAATTCAGTGTTTCTTGGGACAGTAGGTGATGGCAGTATACTGACATTTCTATTAAAAAAACATCCAAAACCCAAAAAGTTCCTGTTTCCACCATTTCAGGGTTTTTGGGGAGATCTCATAGTGTTGCACCTATAATGTCAGACTTATTTTTTTATCTGGTAGTATTCACACCTAACTAATTTATCAAGGAAGGAGGACCTGACCTACTTTCCCAGATTTCCCATTGACCTTAATAAGGAATGTAGAATTTAAGTACTGAGACATGGTGAAAAGTTCCGAATTTCAGAACTACGGGAAGTCCAAGCTCCCACAAACAATAGCTTAATGTGATCGAATGGGTAAACTGATGACCTTCATATACAAATATTGAAATACTTAATGAGTAGAGGCTGCAGGAATAACAGGCAAGTTTCCAGTGCCTAGTTCATTATGTTCAGGAGAAATGGACAGGACATTTTATTCTGAAATGCAATGTCCCTGAAGAAGAGAGACAATATAATACAATTGGCCAGTTTTACTCTGCTGCCCATTCCCGCTCAACTCAACCATCAAAACTATCATTTGTACATTTAAGAATCTGATTTATCTAATCTGATTTATACAAAATTAAGGAATATGAGACATCAGTCTTACTTTCCCATTGCATGCAGACCTTTGTATTGTAGAGATCCCTGTAACTACTTTAGACCAACAATAAATTCATTCCTCTGCTCAAAGACCTGGAACAGGATAATGAGAGGCAGAGGGAAAGAACCACCATCCTGGACTGCTGGGTCCTTTCCCACAGCAGGCAGCTGTGAGTAACTTTGAAAGTTTCAAGCGTGAAGTCGCCAGCATCAAAGGTTACTGCTGAAATCTTCCTGCACCATACATCTGTTGCCATCTGATCTGGCTGTCTGGGACAGGCTCAGGAAACAGTGCAGAAACACATGGACCAAATATTTTCTGAGCAGTTATCTCTGAAATATTACAAAAGAATTGTAGTTCAGTGATATAAAGAATAAAAAAATAAAAGCTTGATTTTAAAAGCTCTTTTTCAATCACCATAATTTGTTGAAGAAAATAAAAAATATAAAACACTTTACTATTATTTTAATAGATACATCATGTTCCCCAGCATCAGAATTACAAAGGTATAATTTGTTGTATTTATAACCTCTATCCTCATTTGCAGTGAAAATCTTACACATTTTCTTTAAAGAGATTTCACTTGGAATACTTACCTACCTTGTTATTTTGCTCTTATTTATTATTATTACGTACTTTATTCTATTCCTTCTATGAAAATAAATGACAAAAGACTAACTCATTATACAGGGTCTCATAAAACTCTCAGATTTCTTGGGAAAAAATGGTTTATGCTAAGATTGCTACTGACAAGCACTTTTTTAATTGCTAGTAATGTATACACAAAGAATACAGTAGATCTAAGCACTGATATTGCAGCTGAGGCTACAGTAATCTTCTCTGTATCAGAAGTCAGTGCCATAATTTTGTTCTCTAGAGCATGTGGCTTGATTAGGGCAGTCCCATTGTTTCATCTGAAGTCTTAGCAGATTAATACTTTCATCAGGGCATCAATTTGTCCCACTTTTCTTTTTGCTGATCTTTGTGAGTGACACAACCAAAGGAATGCACCTCTTTAAACTGTCATTCAGTTTAACTCCTCCTCTGCAATTATACTCGCATGCATAATACATCATAATAAATTGGATTTTGCAAAGAAGCAACAACAGAAATTACATTTGCTTGTGGCATAAGATAGGAACTCTTCTAATAGGGAAGGGGGGGTGTGAGCAGGAGATAAAGAAATCTAATGACTTAAAACCACTTACAGAAAACAGTTGCCTTCTATTTTCCAAGGTTTCGTCTTCTTCTTTAGCATAAAGACCAATTGCAAAAGGGGAATGAAAAAAAAAAAAGGAAATATTTAAACAAATTAAAGAGCTTTTCAGTTATTGAAGGCTCTACAAAACTGTACAGTGTGTTTGTGTTTTTAGCATTAAAGTTTGCTTCTGGCCGTAGAGGTTAAAAATAACTGCCTTACTTCAAGGAACACTTTTTGTTTGAGCAAAAATTATTATACCAACAACATCAGGTGAAAAATCACATAGGACAAATATCTTTACCAGATCTCCTGACTGGAATAAGGAACTTCCATTTTCCTTTGATGAGTAAAAGCCCCTCCCTTTTATACCAGACTTTGTGATGGTTTTCCAAGTCTCTCTAAGTGTAGCAGACCCAGTGGCTGATTATTCCTCCTCCATGCATCTATTTGGAGTTACTGAAGGGAGAAGGCAACCCAGAATATCCTTCAAGTAGCTGACTGGAGCCAAAACCATATCCCCAGTGTGTGTGGGACTTCAAGACAGCAACCAGATCAGTTGTCTGCTCCAGATCCCTCAAAAAAAGCAAAATATGCATTTGGCAGAACATCAGCAAAAAGTCTTTTGGTTCATAAAAGAATTTAGATGAAAGGGAGGAATGTTTCCAGTAGAACACTGAAATCATTCTAACGTTTTAACTCTGAGATTTTTTTTCCTCAAGATATCCTTCAAAATTCAAACTGTGTTTTATCCAGGCAATTTTTACTAACTTCAATTAATTTCAATTCTTTGGCAGGAGCTCCATTTCATTTGAAAAATAAAGAGGGATGGAGGAGAAATCAGCTTTGCTGGGACTATATATTTGTCCTTTGAAAAATAAGGTATGTTTGGCTCAGTATTTAAAAAACAAAATTTTGTGGCTAAAATCAGAATATTTAATGTGGAAGTTCTTCAAACTTCAATAACATAACAGCATACAAGTCTGCAAGAAAAAGAAAAGGAAAGGGCAGGAAATAAATAAGTGAAAATACAATAGCCAAAGAACAAACCCCAAAACCAGAAAATAGTGTCACTTTAATGAAATCCAAGGCATGCTTTTTTTTTGCATAGACTTTGTAATGATAGATATTCCATGGGATGTTTCACTTAGTTTGAGGTTAGTAGCAGTGACACAGGTGGCAACTACATTTTGAGGCTATAAGTGATCTAGATATAAGGGGTAACAGTGATAATCCATATGAGGTGGGAGTTTAGGCAGTGAACATTTCAAAATACTCATGTTAGGAAAATGGAGCGTATCTTATCTCCTCTAAAACTGTGTCCTATTAACTTTTACCTTAATGATGGATGATAGCTCCAGGACACTTGCAAGACCTCACAACATGGAAGCATTATACTCTGAATTATGTGGTGAGTAGAAATTAGCAGCAAGATGACAATTTCTATACTGATCTTAAAATAACCAGGTACCTTCTTTCCTATAATTAAGCCAAGAACTTCCTTCTCAATTAGACTGGCAGAAATTCCTGCACAATGACACTGGCAGGTGGATATGTAGTTATTTCCAATAGTGTTAGTGTTTGTCACAGGGATAGAAATGAGTTAGAACTGGGAAATGGGAGAGCCTTATGTGAACAGGCAAGTTTGGCTGCCAGTTATTGAGGCTGCATTGGCAGGCTGTTATCTGAGATACAACCACAGCCAAAGCTGAGAAAAGTCCTATCTTTTCAGCACATTCTGTGTTCGTCTATTCTTCTTATTAGGATGAGACATTTGGTTGCTTACACAATTATTGTCATATTATTGGCGATTTTAAAGTGCCCTTCAGCTACCCCTTTTCCCACACTAACACTGCAGAAACAAACCACTGGGATTTCACCGTGAGTAAAATGAATATTTGTGAAGAATGATTAAAGAACAGACTCTAAGCACATTTCTGTATTTAGTATCTTCCTGTCACAACCCTTTGTTACAGTAAAACTGCATTTGATATAATAATCTTTGGCTTGCACATTTATTTTTGTACTAATTATATGACTATATTGTTACACAGATAATTGTGGGACTTGTCAATTAAATTCTCCTTTATGTTCAAGCATAATGAGTCGGCTCTTAGTACCTTATGCACATGCACAGAAGAAATCTGCCTCTTCTAAACTACAGTTTGCTTGATATATGCAGGTTTTACAGTTTATCAGATATTATGCTGAAAACTTCCATTCTCTTCATTTTTTTTTTACAATGCAGTGCTGCATAAGAGGGTACTCTGTATTCATTTTTCAGACCATATTTTAAAGTTCATTTTTAAAACTTTAAAAATAATCATGAAAAACTCCCACTGGATTATGTCCAAAGATCATAATCAGGTCTGTATCTGGATGAGATTTTTTTAATCATTTTTCCTTCTATTGAAGTTAGACAGCACATTTCATGGCACTAGTCCTTCTTAACAATAAGAAATTCATTTCTAGGACTAGGAAATTCAATTCTAAGCAAAATACTTGCATGTTAAAAGGTAGTGCTGTCCACTACATAATAGGGAATTTCCCATAGAAAGTGTGCTGATGCTGATCTAGCTTTTTATGATTTTCATACTAATCAAAATGTGTAACATCATCACAGGTAATGATACCATTTAAAATAATATTTGTTTGATTTTTGGCATTCCTTTGCATTATATGTGAACTGAAACAGTATATATTATGTAGTACAGAAAGTAAAAGCATCAGTCCTTTCCCTTTGTCTAAATTGAACAGGAAGCTGACTAGCAGCAACAGGTGGTGAAAAATAAATTGCATTTAGAAAATTCCATCATTTAATAATTTAGTGTATAATTAATAATACAGGAAAATTGATTAATTCTTTTTATGAGTTCTAGCCTACTGTGTCCTTCTAAATACACGGAGGATCTGCCATCAAAATCAAAGCAAGTTTAACAGTTCACCTCAATGACTTCTAAGACTTGCACATCAGACTTTATAAAATAATGCACACACTGCTCTGTGTGCTACACAGGTTTGGCTTGAAAATTAAAGCCTGGAAAATAAAGGCTATACTGGTTTGGCCCCCTGATTCACATGTTACGTTATCCTGCACAGAGTTTAAGTGCCCACAGACTGCAAAAATGCTCCAACCGTTTTCTCATAAAATACAATATGTGATACAGATATTTATTGGTCTCTGCAGCTGAGGAAAAGTTAGTCTGAGAGGACTGGGAGGTCCAGTAACTTCCTTAAGTTTTAAGTACTAACTGAACCTTCTTGATGAAGCTAGAAATGTTGTAAGACCAGGCTTTTAGAAAATACCCAGTCCTATCTCTTTCTATCCAGATGAGATGTACCAAGACAGCAGCTTATATAATTAGATCTGTGGTTGATTCACATTTTTTAACTCCTTGGACACCCTTGAAATTTGGCAATAGAAGATGCTATTATTCAGACATTGTTGATTTTAGTAAAGATTTGTTTTGAAACAGAGAACTCAGTGATGGCAAGGACTTGAATCATTTTACTTTGTTAACACTCAAAGATGACATCCATTGAAAGGCCTTCCCAAATCCCAAGGGCTGCTCTGCCCAGAGCTGCTGAATAATAATATGTCTTCAGTCCTAGCATTTCATCACATATCACATCCTGCATTGCAACACTGGATTCAGCATGGATCTTTCCTACCTTAAGAAAAACAGAAAAAATCAAAACCATAGGACATTCTTGACTGAAGCAATCGATACATCATTGTAACAAGAACCATCATCATAGTCTAGCTACGGAGAATGAAAGCAGTGCAATGGGAGCAGGGCTGATGAGCCAAAGAACCATGTTGCACACCAGGGAATGCCAAAGCTGTGTGTGGATGGTTAAAGAACAGAAGGCCCTTTGATTTCTGGTATAAGAATTCATGCCAGTCAGCAATACAAACTGAGACTGTTCTCTTCCTTCTTCAAATATGCCCTTATTTCCCAGGTGTCACTGATAGGACCACCCTGAATATCCAGCTCAATTCATCTAGTGATAATCAATATATACTTTAAAAGGCTCAAAGATGAAATGGACAACATTTAACTGTAAATACATTAAAGGGTTGATACTATTCTAGACTTCAAAGAACCTTTAGTAGAACGGGATCATAACACTGAAATTGCTTAAAAATTGAGATGGATATTTAACTGTAAACAGGTGGAAGACATTCACATTTATTGTACAAATGCATTCAACAACAGTTTCCCTGACAGTATCTTGCTGTCTTTTGAAAGAGGTGACAAGAGTACACGGCTTTTAATTCTACTCAAACAGTCATAATGATTTTTTTTTTGCTGCATTCATTTGTGGCATCCCACACAACTCCATTCTCTCTAGTCATTTTCTGTATTACTCTCAATCATCAAGGGGAACTTGTCAGATCATCTAGAGTTGTACGTCACTAAAACAATGATATTCAGCTCCTTCTGTTTTACCACAACTCCAGTATACAAAGTGCTTAGATAAAATAACTTCATTTATAAAGATACCAGGCTGCATTTGAATCTAAAAAAAACAGAGCACTGAGGGGCAGGGGGAGAAATTACAAAGAATATGAAGGAAGGTGAATTCTTCTTTGACTGAAAATGTCCCCCAAATTAACCAGTTATGTATGCAGCTTGAGAGTATATGGATTCCTTGATGCAACTAAGTTACACAGCACTATCCATAAGCAGCATTTTCTATTATCACTGATTGCTACAAGGTTCCATCCCATCCTGGCAGATGAAGCCCAGCTTTTGGTTATTTACATGTGTCACCTCTCAGCTGGATTACAGCCATGTAGTTCCTGGGCATGAAGCCATCACACCTTAGGAAACTCCAATTAGTACAACATGCTGTAATACATGAGCTGCCCTGAGCTAATCCATCCTCTCTTACAGTGACTTCTTTCTGACTCCTAAAGCAAGGGAAAATCTCAGTTACCACTTTCAAGACAAACAATAGCCTGGGGCCAAGGTTTTTAAAAGACTAAATTAAATTTTGGGATCAACAGCTTAAAATGCAACTTTACTCTTTCAGTACCGTAAAGCTCAGAAAGGGAGTTAAAGCTCATCTATCTAGAAGACAGAACAGCCTCAGTGATGGAAGACAGAAATTTATTCAATGTGCACTTATGTAATCATACAATATTTATGAAATAGTTATTAAAAAATGNATCAACACAAACAATAATACTCTCAAAATCATAGCTTCCTCTACACATGCATTTTTGCCCCTAGGGAGAATATTTTGAGAATAAAAAAGAACACACAATAAGGAAATAAAATAATAAATATTAAACAGATGTTTCCTAATAATCTACTGAAAGGCACTCGCAAAAGATTAATGCAGCACAATGCTTATGTAGAGCTGAGAGCACAGACTACCTGACCGTGAAGTCATGTTTCCAGTCATTTGGTTCTTTCTTTTCCTGCACATATCAAATCTGTGGGTTAAAAGGGACATTATTTCTTTAATGAGCATATTCCTCACAAAAGAGAGGGTGCTAGTGTAGTGACAAAAGCTTCATTACTATCTACTGAGCACTCGCTATCGTCTGAGAAGAACTCAGCTCTTTACAGTGGACAAATTTCTGTCTCAAAACTGGCACCACTGCTGCCAGTCTCAGATCACAGGCCATGGGAAACCGGCACCTTCATTTTCTCTCCTTTGGTGATTTTCCCTCCCAGTGGGATGAGCAAATCCATGCTGGTGCTGGAGCAGAGGCTGCCAGGTCACTGCCTGTGCCACCTGCGCTGCACCTGATGCTGTGCCCATCCCAGGGCTGCTGTCTCCAGGGCCCCATCCAGCACCTTTCCAAAGCACTAAATTAACTCTGAAAGAATGAGATTCCTACTGCAACTGTGACACATGAGGAAATGATGCCAACTCTATCAATGGTGAGTGTTCTGCTTGCCATGTTGACATTGTTTGTCCTGTTGTGCATATCCATAAATTAAGCAGCTGGTTTTTTTTTTCACAATTAAACACAACCCTTACAATTTATAATAGGTCATTCAGAAGTGTGCCTAATCTGTCTATCCTCACTAAACAAAAGACTAGATTCAGGCTTACAAACAAAGAAGCAGTTGTAACACATTAATGGTGGGGGGGGGAAGGGCAGGAAAAAAAAGCAGAAAAAAAAAGCTATGGAGTTGTATTCTTAAAGGATTAACACTAGGAAAATGTCCAGGCCAATAAAAGAAAAAAGAGCAAGTGTGTCCACCCTCCAAACTTGATGGCAAAACTCCCTCTCTGCTATTTCAGGGGATAAGAGCAGCTTATGTGTAATTAAAAATAACCATGCATTTGCACTTGCTAAACTGACCTCCAGACCCCATAGGTTTTTTCAGTGAAGGCGATGTAAAATGCTTTGTTAATTTGTCATTTCAGTATTCGGCTGGTATGCAGATTCCTGCGGACAGGTGAAGCTTGTGTCACAGGTCATTAATCAGATATCCTCCCCCTCACATACATGAAAGCATGGCCATCGATCAGTGATCCTTAAATCTTTTCGAAGTCACTGAAGAGCAAGAGTTCACCTTTTCCTAGCAACTGAGAAGTTGAATTTCCTTACAAACAAACCACTCTTCTGCCACTGCATTAAATAACTCAAAAGGAAACACTGGAATTCCATGTTGTGTGCAGAGTAACCTACCCTTTGAAGATATTTATTTCTTCCCTCCACTCCACTCGCCTACTTCTGTGGTGATGAAAGAACACATCTAACCTTTATAACCTTGACACTTGCCTGAAGTAATAATCTTATCCATATGAAATGTGATTTTCTGTGACTCTTAAATTTGTGATAAGTGACATCTTAGAGCAAATAGTTCAACAGACAAGGACAAAAGTAAAACACGTCAACGAGAACAACCTCTCCAAACTGGATCCTCCACTCCATCCGAGCTGGGCTCACTGAAGACTTAAGCAGAAAATGAAGAGTTGAGGATAAAGTAGAGGATAGACTTGGGTTGCTAACTTCAATCTCATCTTAGAGAGAAAGTCACTTAAAAGCAAAAAAGCAAGTTGGCTGTACCTTTTTATCACACTGCCAATTTTGGAGGGGTGAGACACCAGTTACAGGACAAGGAATGTTTTCAATCCTCATTTCTCCTTTTGCAGTCAAGCTGAACTGGCAAAACTTACTCAATATCTGTATTATTTAATATCCTGTTTGGTTTGGAAACCATTCATTCTATTGTTATGCAATGCTCTCCAGGGCACTGCCTGCTCCCTTCTTTGCAGGTTTGGAGTGGATAAGAGCTTTTGAGACCACAGTGATTCAGGCAGGATACAATGAAAAGCACAAGGAGGACTGGACAGGTCTCAGATTTCATACATGGTCTTGGTGTAGTTATTCTTAATGGAGGAATTCTCACTCATAGGATTTCATGCCTCCCTGGGAGTATCAGATTTATTAAAAATGCCAAAGAGCTGCCATAAACTGAAAAGGAACTGGAAAAAAAAATCATTCTCTAAAATTCAAAAAGCCAGTTTGGTGATATTTTCACCCAAGTTTGCTATTTTTGCTGGCTTTCCAGATGTAATGCTTTTAATCTGCCAAAAACTTTGTCTCCTGCTGGGGAGAAATGGGACGTTTTCTAAAGAAAAGGAAGGAAACAAAAAGAAAAGAAAAGCTGAGACATATTCCTAGACACATTTTAGTGAAACTGTTGGTAGTCCTAGAGTTGGTGACAGTTGTGTCTGAGAGAATAAATCAATGCTAGTAAAGCAGTAGATTGTTAGATGACATATTTTCTCAGGTGAAAATCTTAAACTATCTTTTAACTGACTTTGGGATAGTAGAAAAAAAAGAGTGAAGAAAGGATTCTGATCAGAGCAAATAGAGGACAAAGGCAATTGAATATAGGTTTTCCTGAATCTCTTCTTCCCCAAATCGTCACTGTCTGTTTAGACTGCAAGGATGTCAAATGGGGATAGCTTCCTGCTGGAGCTGCTTCAGGGCCCTGGTAGGTCTGGGCACCACACCAACAGCCACTTACTCTCGCCACTCATCTTCTTCCACTCTGATAATCACAGCAGCAGGTTGATTATTGGGTTGTAAAATACAAGGGATTTAGTGCTGACTGCAGCACTGAGTGCCTCGTCAAATTCCTCACTGTAGATCATTTTCATAAAATTTGTCAAGGGTTTGTCTGAATTGTATTTGCACATAGTTAATCCTCTGTCTGTACAGCAATCTGGCCCTGTGCTGCCTGCGCTGCGAAGCACGCCTGTGGCTGACCTCCCTGCACTCCCTGCACATTCATCAGGATGCAACTGGCCCAGCCACCCACTTAGCAGGTCCTGACAAATACTGCCACAGGCACATGTGGACTGACCACAAAGAAAAGTAAAGACAGTAAGGAAATGAAAAAAATCTAGAGGAGGTAATATGAGATTACTGCTGACAGACTTCCCTGAAGTACACTCTGCAATGTGTAGGAATAGTCTGTGGAAAAGAGTAAGACATATCTCTGACTTCAGGCCCTGAACTTTGGCAGAGTTCACAGATAAGTTCACTAGGAGCCAAGCTTAGCAGTTTATGATAAGGATGAGTTAATAAAATGGAGAATGGACTTAATCAGTGCCCAGCAGTAGTAGTGAAACAAGTTCTGACTGCAAGAAAATGGAGTATTAAAACACAAATTATCTGCTTGACCTTAATACCAGAGAGAGAAATAGTTCAATTTTCCCTGTCCATTTTCTGGTCCATTTCACTTCATTTGTATTTCTGTTTTTCTTTCTTACTTTTTAATTATGGGTAATGAAACTCTTGCCACCTTTGCTCCCACTTGTGACCGTATTCAAGGTACTTAAGCCCTGCAGTTAAAAAACAGGCATTTTTTTGGTTCTCCTTCCAATGCCTCAATACTTACATTGTTGAAAATGACCACAAATATCTGCCTAGAAATAGGGAAGAAATAGGGACAGGACAAGGAAAGATAGCACAAGAATGCATTGTGTTTCATCTTGACAGTCAACAATACTTTTCTTAGGTCATGTTTCCATTCTGAAAATTAAATGCAGTGGAAAACAATGGAAGTATTTTGTAAAGGAAACAAAGATTATATTATTCAAGAAGGAAAGGAAGGGGTTCAAAAATAACTCAGGAGACAAGAATCAAAATGTCAAGAACTTCAATATTTATTTTTGGAAGTGCCATAATTTTTTTTAATTAATAACTAGTAGCTCCTCCTTTACAAACAATGCTTTCTGCCACACTCCCCTTCAAACACAGGCCATTTCCATTATGCATGCATTTCCCTAAGTATTTTTAACAGATAGTTTTCCTAGTAAGATGACTGATATGTGAAAGAAAAAAAAGAGCTTGCTGTGCAGCTGAACTGAGAAACAGGACTTTGTTCACTCTCACTAATGGATCAACTGACAGTCAGAAATAGGTGTCATTTTGTCTGAAGGAAGCCACTTAGCAAAATTCAGTGATGTTTTCAGGTAAATTCAACTATAGTTAATTGAAGTCTGTTATTTACAAAAGAACATAAAAACCTATTAGGTTTCTTGGCTCAAAAGCTGAGAGAAATGTATTAAAACTAACATGGTTCAAAAGGTATGAGAAACGCGTAAACACAGACCTTTAAACACAGGCTATTTTTATTTCTGTAACAACATCAAGATGCCCGATGACACAAATTCAACAGCACTGCAGCATATAGTGTTTTATACAGCAACATGGTCAACTCTGGCTATTATTCTTAACACTTCTTTCTTTACATACATTTTAAATAGTCTCCATAAACCGACAAGTAATACTGGTTGCTGCAAGCTTTTGGAAAATGATATTTGCAAAGGTATGTTTAAAATTCTTTCCTGTGATCACATCATTGCCTTGTGTTCACAGGAAAAAGCTGCCAAAGACATCTTCATGCTCACATTTATTCCTTTTGCTTGATTGTAAAAAATGTCTATTAGTAGATTTTTTGCACAGAAAATTATTACTTTGTAACTAATGATCTACTTTACCATATTTCTAATATTTTGCTACATATTCACAAGCCCATTCTCATTTCTGAACCACAGGCTTATTACTTCTGATAAAAATAAGATTATAATTTCACTTGAAATTAAGTATATGTGAAATAATTGTAGTAACTTATAGGGTGACACTCCAAACTTAAAGCATAACTACACTCAGGCTCCAGTATTTAAGTTTTTACCTCTCAAGGTTGTTTCTAAGTATCCAAGAAGTACACAGAGGAGAAAAGAAGAAGGAAAAGTAAAAGATTCCTGTTTCTCATTTTCTTAAATTCAGACTGTTTTGGTATGGCAGTGTTGTACTGACAAAATACTGTAAGGAATAAAATCTTTATATGCACTTTCTATTTAAAATTCAGTATTCTCTTTTTCTTCAGATAGTAGCTACTGAGAAAAACCCAACAAAAACCATATTGTAATACTGAATGGTGAACAATCACTTCACCCCCAGGCATTCTCTATGTAATGTAGCAGCAGCCTGTGTTTAAACACATCCTGAACGTCTGACACGCTCTGTACGATCAGTGTCTGTCATGACTGTGCTGTCCTAGGGCCAAAGACTCTGAACTGCTGCCTTAACCCCCAAGCTACAATTTTTGAAGATCAGGATTGAAGTACCGTAGCAATGGGGGAAAGTAAAGATGCTGTTACCCTAGGAATTCATTACTGAGTTATTCAGTTGCATCCTTTTCACGAACACTTAAAATTCCTTAAAAATGCACACAAGCCACATGAACAAAAAGGTGCATGGGCCTTGGTTGCTGGCTGAGGTTAAACCACAACAACTCCCAAGACTGGGAAGCCTAAAGGCTTGCAGCTTCTGGCATTTGGCTCCTTCTCCACCTGCAGCTTTGCAATTCCAAAGTAGGTTCAGTTCCTTGGTAGCAGACTAAGGGAAGAGACCTCTGTTTTGTGCAGCCTCACCAAGAGGATGCAGCAAGTGATGGTAGTGGGAGACCTTCTGCTGCAGGGAAAGGGACACCTATCTGCCATCAAACTCACAGTGCCGTCAGGTTAGTTGCTTAGTGGAGGGAACTGAGCAGAACAGGAGTGATCCAAGAGGTTCTGAAGTCTCCTTCCTTGGAGGTTTCCAAGGACCAGCTGAACAGCCTGAGCAGCTTTGTCTGACCTCCAACTGGCCCCGCTTTAAGCTTTCAGTTGGACTAGAGACCTCACGAGGTCTCTTCCAACCTGAATTATTCTGAGATTCCATCAAACCAGGAGAACATATTGCTCAAATTACAGGCAAACTGTGCCACAGCATCTTCCCTCAGTTACAGCAGCATTAGATCATGTGAAAGAAAATGAAGTAAATTTACGCCAGCCATCAAGAGTAACTAGCTGAGAACAGAAACTTGTACAAAAAAGAGGGAGATGTAGAGCAGTTCCCTCTCAAAGTGTATCAGTAAAATATGTTTGCTTTGTTGCTTCAGGCCAGGAGAGTTCAGGTACTGCAAGAGATTTTATGCTTTAAAATACAACTGGGGTTATACATCAGCAACAAAATTCAGTAAATATCTCCTTACGCTAATAAAGGCAGAATGAAAAGCAAGAGCAACTCTTGCAATTGTGGCAGTGCATTGCAACAAAAGCAGAGGCAGAGCCATCAGCAAATGCAGTAGCAATTCTGCAGCTCTCCACCCAGCAGTAGCAATCACTGATGTTATGCCTCACCTTTTACAACCAGCTTAATATATTCTCATTTCATTTTTCCCCATTCACAAAACCCTTGGTTACTCAAATACTTTACCTCTGAACATCACTTCAAGGAAGGAGCATGGAAACTACCCAAAGACTTTCTAAACTTAGCTTTTAAACTTGCTCCGGGCTCATAGCCAGGACGTCAACAGTGCAAACGTGCTCCGTGGAATAAACCACCACAGGAAGAGCGTGGGGTTGGCACAGCCAGACCAGCACACTGTGTCCCTTTTCCCTACACCCTCAGGGGAAGGCTATGCATGCAGTGGACTTTGATGGATGACCAGGTTCACAAATCCCAGGTATAGGGAGCAGCAAACTGAGGCAATTGCAGGCACCTGGTATCAGGGTCAGACCACTGCTCTTGATTCCCGCCTGCCCTTTTTGTAACCTGCCACTAAGTGCTAGGAGGGTCTAAAACATTTCCAGAGGGAAAGCTAGTACTTAAATGCCCTTTCCCCTTTGCTCTGCACTGGCATAAAGAAGCTGTGTTATGCCATCTAGAAGCAGTATCAATGATTTAAAGGACTCCCTTTTGGGGATGAAACCACTTGATCTCCCTCTGCCTTCCTGATGTGAAATCCACATGCCTGGCTCAGTTTCCCCTCTGGTGACTGAACAGTACTTTGGACAAACTGCTTCAATGGCCAGACAGTTAAACAGGCAGAGTAAACATTTACTCATTTTTGTTAGGAAGCTGCTTTCCCTTCCCATGGAAGGACACTGTGAGCTGGCTGTCTGTAACAGTTACTGCAGCAGTGCACCCGAAGAAGATAGGCGTAGCCCATATCTTTTAAAAATGACTAATGTAGAGCTCTGTCCATACATAAATATTTATGACAAAACAGCTGGTTTTAGTTGAAGATGTTTAACTTATAAGAGCTCAATTTTATAATCAAGGCTAACAAGTCCCATGAGCACAGACTGGAATGTAAACATGCATTTTGGTGATTCCGACTGAAGAATGCTCTACCACATATTTACAAATGAGAAGATGGAGGAAGAAAAAAAGAGTATGGGATATGATTAGAAAAAGCACCACTAGTTTATTTATATTGTTCAACCATTAGTATAAGTAATGAAACATCAATTATTTTCATTTAGAGTTTATAAAAATTTTGCCCGTTATGGCCATGAGGGTGGTGTTTCCTTCCTTGGTAAAGAACATTAGCATCACATGCTTTCATTATAGTACCTGTGCCTACTAAAAATACACTTAAATTTAATGTGTGAAAATTTAAGGCTTTTTAAAGACAGGACCAGATCTCATGTAATAGGTATTTATCTAGTTAGGTATCTGCTTATTGATCTAATGTGTATGTTTACACAAAATACACAACAAATGTTATGCAAAAAGTATATAGTAGCAGATGCTTTAAACAGATTAAATGTTATTTTTATACATCTCTGAAGTCTGTACCTCATATTAATAAAGTGGATTGTCAGAGTTTTCCATTGTTCCACTTCAAAGCATGCAATTATATTACCTTAATTGGAAGCACTGATGTGTTTTTACCAAGGATGTTTATTTGTATTCTGACTACTGAGATATAAATATGGGACCATTTTCTACATTTAGTTTTCTACCTATATGATTTTTTGTTCTCTGTATTTTATCTTTACAAACTATCACACTGAGTATATTTCCAATTCAGAAACTATGATTTTAAGATAATATGATCTAAAATCCTTTTTCTTTTTGAGATCTCTGCTTGATTCTTTATAGTCACAGAACTTGCTAACTGCAGAATGTTAATATCAGTGACCAGCATCACAAGTTTTACACTTGTGAATTGCAACAGAATCCAACAGGTTAGGAATTCATATACTGAACACTGGCATCCACTAATCCAAAAGCAAAGTTTATGTGCTATTTGTTATCAGAACAGTCAACATGGATATCTAGAAATTTTTATAGTTTCTGCATTAGTGAAAATATAGTGTATCTGAGAGGTTTTGAACGGTGGGGATGAGACTGTAATCCTTTCAGGAGTTTTCCCTTAGACAACATCTACCAAATTACACTAATCCTTTTCTAATCCCACAATAAAAATACATTACTTTGCCTTGCACTTTGTTTACTGTGATACAGTTCTGCTTATCCCGATATAGAAAGAAGTCTGCTCATGGTTTGACAGTACACTCACACCTGTAGTCAGTGGTGGTGAGAACTGTGTGTATTCATTAGAGAAACAGCCTTACATTTCACTTAATAGAACATGCCAACTAAAAGGTGTTTTTCCTCAGATAATTTGCTATTAACTGAAAAAATCATCATTTAATAAATCTCAAAATTATTTATCAGATCATAAAATTCTAGATTTATCATCTAATTAAGGTTCAACTCCACAGAAGGGTATGTGTTTGGGCTTTGCTTTGACCCATCTAATGTGCAATTAATGTATTACTAAGGGTTTAAACTTGCTTGGTTTTTGGTCTCCTGGTGATTTACGCTTGAATTTGCATAACAGCACCAATGAGACTGTTTCAGAAATGCAATTCCCAACACAAGTCTAAAAAGTGCACATGAAGTACCTAGCTGTAACCTTATACAGTCACATCTGTTCACCTCAGAATTGTCTAATGTGACCTTTTGAATTTAGCTGGGTTTTTTGGTATTCACACAGTGTTCAGTCCAACGAGAAAAACATTTAAGACTCCTCACAATGTACACCCAGAGATGAAATGTCATTTCTATGGGGAATGATCAGAACATGTTTAGTGTTACGCTTGCATTAGCTGACACATGAGTGCTGATTAGATGAAAAGGTCTGCAGCCATCCTAAACTGACAGTGTACAACAGCAGCACAGGTACTAATCATGCTTCCCCTTAAGTCCTGAGCACAGAAATATGTGAAGAAGAAAACAATGAGAACAAACTATCCAAATTCTGACAGAGAATAAAATCTCAGGGAGGTCTCTGACAGCCCCATAGCCTGCCAATCAGTATCCATATTTTGAGTACTCCCTTGGCAATTTCGGGGGTTATTTTTCAGAGGAAACAGGAATGGAGTCAAAATACTGTGAGTCAGTATTCTGGACTTTGCAGTGAAACTTCCCTGCATGATCCAAAAATCTACCCTCTAGGCGTATTCAGAAGATTATGGCAAATCCTGGGACTTTTATGAACCCTTGTGGCAGTGTCTCATAGCTTTTTAATTTCAGAGGAGACAAAAACAGATGCACAAGCAAGAGCAGAGAAGCTTTCACTTTTCATAAAGCATGGAGGACAATAAAACAGTCCTTTCAATTTGGTTAGGAGTGAAGTGCTGTTAAAGCCACAACATCAGAATACCATTACTGAAACATAAGTTTTGCTGATATGCAGAAAAATCAGAGGCTTTTACATTAACAGGGATCTCCTTGTTTGGAAGGAGCATACGTTTAGCAAGGAATTGGATAGTTTTGTCCTTGCAATTGCTACTGACACCACAAGTGGAATTCATCCAACAAAAATGTTCATATGTTCCCTCACTTTCCCTTGCTCTGAGCTCATCAGTGCTGTCACAAAAGTACTGCATGAAGAAGAGGGCAGATGACACTTTTGTCACTGACCAACCTGATACATGCACCTTTGGCTACCTCAAGATGCCACTAAATTGCTGCAACCAAATTGGTAGCAGCAGGTGTGGGAGAAGGGCTGTCATGGAAAGAAAAGGAAGAACAGAAATGGTTTTGTAAATCAGACTTAGACACAGCTGACATTTGTCATAAGAACCTTCTTCACCTTTTGCCAAAGCTTTTATGAATGAACAAATACAACTTAAATAGGGACTAAGCCGCTTGAGGGTCCATGTGGCAAGGTACAACAAATATATGTAAAAGTGGGTGGAAATGTGGCAGCCAGGCAAACAGCAGACATCCCTCTTCTGGGATGATCCAGGACAGCTACACTGTACCGCCGGTCTCTCTGCATGGGGCAGAAACTAAGACACCTCTCTTCTCCTCAGAATCTGTATCCTTAATAAANAGACACTAGAGCTGCCTTGCCTTTGCTAGAATTTTTAGTGCTATAACTTTCATTTTAGCGTGAAAGTTCCTCCCTTGGAAGAGTTTGTTCTCATTCTTTGTGCACCACTGATGGCTTCAGCTCACTGGAGAACTGATCCAATCCACTAGAATCAGCTTTCAATGATGCGAAATGCAATCAAATCAAGGAACTGCCCTAGGATATCAGCTACAGAATAGATTATAGGAAAAGGTTTCAAATTTTAATTTCAGTTCAGGGAAGTTTTTTTATAAGCATTTCTGTAGGTGCCCCTGCAGAAAACAGTTGATGTAAAATGAT
>WEIT01039919.1:0-15273 GCA_013389985.1 Dryoscopus gambensis
GTTAAGTGAGAACTTGGCTGAAGAATTTTATTCAGGTTCTGGTACTGGGCTTTGAGAAACTCTGTGCCTTCTTGATAGAGGAGAAAACCTGGGGTCCTGTTTCCTGGAGCTCCCTGAGAGGAGGTAGTAGCACAGTGCAATGTTTAGGCTGAACAGCCCTGAAACTGATAGAAGTCCTTCTGTCACTAAAGCTGAACATAAAGGTTTCTAAAGAATGTTGAATTTTGTTTTATGTTAAATTAATATTGGCAAAATGGCTGAGCTTCCTGAAATTTTGCATGCTATGCCTTGGTCCATGTGGAGTTCATTTGGCAAGTCAGTCATTGTATTTATGAAAAGCTCATAACAAAGACTTCACTGAAATTCACGTTCATATGGCTTATGTATTTATTGCTCTTGAATATGATTCAACCATTCATTTTTTAAGTGCTTTGTTGACTAAGAAAGGGTGCATTTTGCTGCTTGTCCCCTTCCCAGCACATACGTGCTTTTCCTCTTTCTCATGCCTCCCTTGTTGTTCTTTAGATGCATAATTCTCCCTCGCTGTTAACCTCTTCCTGTTGCTTATATTAACCGCTTTCTCACACAGCTTCTCTCTGCTCCTTTGTAGAACACAGCACCACCCGTTTCCTTCCTCCCAAAGTGAGTTTTGTGTGCAGTCCTCAGAAACAATGGAAGGAGGCAGCACTTTAGTGCTTAGAAGGGTTGAAAGGAGTGTACTTAGACAGGACAAATTCAGACTCCAGTTCTTTGTCTGCATGTACATAGCCCTTTTCTCAATTGCTGCCTGAAAGCTGGATTGTTCATGTTTCTGTGTAGTGCCCATATATATTCATAGCATAACTCTCACATTGTTATGATCCGATGAATACAAAGCTTTTGGTATTTTATGTGCTGAAGTCTTTGTCAGATAGAAATGGAGTGTGGCTCAGGACCAGTGAAGGGAGTTGGGAATGAGGGGAACCAAGGGAGCAGCTGTAGTTCTGGCCAGACTTCTCAAAAGCAAACAGTGATCTTACAAGGCAGAGGGGTCTGTTGTATAATTGAAAGGGTCTATTTAGTCTAACTATCTTTTTTTTAAAATCACATTTTTTACTGCTTTTTGTGTTTAACCAGTATGCATTCTCTATAAAAACATGCTTTTTTACAAAATACTGTTGAAGACCTGTACAGGACTGAACTACCACTGATGCCTTGAGTGGCTACCTATAGACAGAGACTGGACAAGAGTAAGGGAAAAAAGGTAGGTATTTATTTGAAAGGCCTTGCAAGGTACACCTCTGCGGAGCCAGAGGCTACTTCCAAAATAGACCCCAAGATGGATGACAGGTCANAGCAAGCTCAGAGAAGCTTTGTTGTCTCTATCTGGCCTAAGAAGGCAGCTAATGAGCTACTAGAGACTTCAGAGTTACACACTAGTCGATACAGGATTTGAAAAGTATAAAAGTTAAAATCTAAGGCATCACCACCATTACATACCATTGTATGTGGTGTATTACAGGCTCCCCAGGGAAGTGAGCACAGCACCAAGCCTGCCAGAGTTCAAGAAGTGTTTGGACAATGCTCTCAAGCGCATGGTGTGACTCTTAGGGCTGTCCTGTGCAGGGACAGGAGTTGAACTTTGATCACAGTGGTTCCATTCCAGCTCAGAATATTCTGTGATTACAACATTTCGTTGGTTGGGATGCCTCCGTTCTGGCACTTGCCCTTCAAGCAGCTGGCTTTCCAGAGTGATGTGCATAGGCATTCTTTTTTGGTGTAGCTTTGTGTTTTGCTCTTTTTATACATTTTATGGAAACTGGCATGTCAGACCATTAATGTCTTTGAAGTCTCCTTGGATCTTCTGTAATTCACTGAAGAGTGTGTTTAGTTCTTGGTTGCTTATACTGCAGAGCTACCTAGGTTAAGGGGTCAATTGGATACATCCTACTTATTTTCTTGTGGCATGTAAGTGGGATGTAACATTGCCATTTCAGTCAGAACACAGCAGTTTGCAACTTCTGATAGTTTCAGACTAGCTGGAGGAATGTCTTTAGGCAGTTAGTATCACCCTTTTCCGGTAAGGGATTGGACTAAGGCTTGCAGAGGTTAGAAAGTGTCCTGTAGGTACTATTGCCAATTTTAATTACACTTTTCCAGATATTTCTGGCAGGTACTTGAAGGTTATGGTTACACCATCCTTCACATTATCTTTGCACTAGGGACATAAAAATGTTATGGCTTGTGGACAAAGCTCCCTTAAGGGCCTATTTGAATATCTGGTGGAGTCACTGTGCACAAATATAATTTTCAAAATATCAGTCCATTTGCAGAGAGCAAGTTACTCTATTCAGTCAACTGTCTGTAACTATCACTAAGAGTATGAGGTGATTAGGTGTTTGTTTAAATCACCTGGATCTGATGCAGACATTACTTTGGTATCTTTGCAACTACTAGTCTTGGATATAAGTTTCTAATTTCAGCCTTTGTTTTGCAGGATTTTTTTTTAATTTGAGGGCAACAAGTTCTTCCTGAAGTAGGTGTGGCACACTGCATCCTCTTAAATCTTTGCTGACCTTTTAAGCTGCTGGAATGTCACACTGAATCGTTTGCTCTTAGTACTTTTTTTGGTTTGGTTTTTATTCACCTAAGTGTTGTTTGAATTTTTCGATTCAGCTTTAGGGTCATTGAGGTTTCTGAATTTGCGTTTTAACTGAAATCAGGAATTCAGTGGTGTTTGTGCAGCATCTGCAGTGTCAGCCTTTATTCCTTTCCTACTTGTAAGCTTGTCCTTGGTTCCAGTGTTGTCCTGATGATTGTGTCCTCATAATTTTAATAGCTTTAGCTGAAATTCCGCTTTCAACTTCTGTATACTGCTAAAGAAATCTTTGCAGCTGAATGTATTTGCTGCCTCTTGATGTGCTGACGCTATTCCTCTTTGCATCTGCTGCTAGTCTGAGTGTCACAAACAATTTCTTTTCCTCATGTTGAAATGCACTAATGCTGTATGCACAAGCCACACTTGACACTCAAAATGGACTTTTCTTGGGCATAGTTTCATTTGCAGCAGTTGGTGTCTTTGGACAATAAGCAGACATTTTCTCTTGAGGATGCTTCTCAGTATGAGACAGATGGCTATGAAAGAAAATGTTGATCCTGTCCTAGCTTATACTGTTAGAATTCTTAATTCTTCATGCAATTCACAGGTGCCTGAGGAGCTTTCTCATGGCAGTCTGTACTGTAATGTTAACTTCCTGATTATTTTCTTAAAACAATCTTCCATGCTGTGTATTGGTTGTCCTGATAAGATGTTCCTAAAGGAATCATTTTTGTGGTTGGGAATTGAAGTAGCCCAGATTCGCAACTGTTTCTGCTGCAGATACCTGATAGGCCTTACTTAGCCCAATTGGCAAAGACTGGAAGTAAGAAGTGCATAATTATCTAGGTATGTAGTTGGCGTTTTCAACACTTTATACTGTGGAGTGAATAAACTTGCTTATTTCTAAACAGTGGAAAACCAATAATGCTGTGGGGTTTTTTTTAAAAATAGGTTTCTAAAAGCAAAAGTTATACTCCTTTGCATTAGGGTAATCTACCTTTAATTCCCCACTCCTGCTCCCTGATATTGCAACTGTATTATCCAGTGTTTTATTTCTAACACTGATTATGATGTACACCTGTATCATATTTTCCTCTACTGAGTCATCCCAATGGCTTCGTGATTTGCTACCTAATTTCATCACAGCAGAAGCCGCAGTTCAGTTTATTATGGTGTGACTGGAGCTCTGAGCTGAGAGGGTCCTGCCCTCAGACCCAGTGAGCATTTATGAAAGTTGCCGTTTGGTGTGGGTCATTCCAAAAAGGCATTGTGGTTGAAGCAGGAGCTTCTGCATATTTCTGATGCTCTGAAAGTGTGGATAAATAAAAGGCACACATAAATAAATGGGAAGAATGCAAATTGCTGACCTGCTGAAAGCAGTCGTGTCCCCCCTTCATCCAAATGAGCTGCTTGACAGTAGTTCAAGCTCCTGCGGCATGATGGGCTGAAGGCTTTCCTGTGGGCTGTCCCCTTCCAGTGCCTTGTTGGATCCCTGCCTGCCTTGTGTCCTTGTGGAGACAAGGGCATAAAGCTGACTTAGCTAGTGATCAGTGGTGTTCTTTTGATTATTCTCCTAGGATAGTCAAGTAAATTGCTGTTGCTGCTGTTTCGGGGTTGTAGGTAATGTTTTATACATTATTTTACTGCTTTTCTTCTCTCTTCAGCTGTGTATCTTGCAGTCTTCATCAATTTAGCCTATACCAATATTTGTTTCACATATAAGCTTTCACTGCACTCTACCAGCACAATCTGTCCTTCATTCCAGTCCCTCCTCATTGTTTACCTTCACTTACTACACCCAATTTGTATGCTTAATTTAGACTGGAGACCCTGTGAGAAAGGCAGTATGCATTTATAAAATAATATCAGTGGATAACTCTTGGCTTTTTTCTTTCTCAAAGCATGCTCTGCATTGCCAAGGTTACAAAAAAAAAAAAAAAGCCCAGTTCTCGGCAGATTTCTTAAATTATAGATGCACACTTAAATAGTTTAAAAAACACTGCTTGCTCTGTGAAGGTCACCTTCTTTCTGAAATATTATTTTATAAATGAAATGTGCTGGGATTTTAGAAACATGGAATTGGCCAGATGTACCCAATCAATACCTTTCACAAAACTGCTAAAAATACGTAGTTACAGAATACTGCATGTTGATGACATAGCATTTATTCTTATTAGAATAAATTGGATTTTTCAAAGATGAGAGTTCAGTTAAAGTTATTGACCTCTTCATAGATACGTAAGAAAGAAAAATAGTGATAAAATGACTGATACTGGTAAAATGATCAGGAGAATTTGAACAAATTGAATGCTTACTTCAATCCTCAACTTTTGCCCAGCAGAAGAAAATGACCTTAGTACTTCCAGCTTTTTGTTACAAAATGGCATATTTCATTCAAAAAAGAGAAGTGTACAAGGAAGAGAATTAGTCCAAACCATGGAACAGACATCATGCTACTCTGACCTTCACTCAGTAATCTTTAGGTGTACTCACATTCTGGCCAAACAGCAAGCATGCAGAACATGTGTAATACACACAAAGTCTTGAATGCAGTTGGTTTTGCAAGACAGGGTGACAGCAATTCTTTCACTGGCCATTACTGCTAGAAACATCGGTCAGGTGAGATTAGATTTTTTTAGTTTACATGTCTCATTTGTTGTCATAAATGAGTGATAAAATTAATTCAAACTAATACAAAGAACAAAATACAATCCAGAAAAGAAGATGTAAAAACAATATGAGAAAATTACTACTTAAAATTATGTCATGAGAATTAATACCTGAAGAAAACAGTTCTGAAATCTTGTTCTTTAAAATCAAATGACCTGCATTCACAATGGTAACTTATATTTTTAAGTTGACAGGCTGATTTTGACTGCTGATCATTACTTTGAGCTGGTTTTGGGTCTCCCTTTTGTCTAAGATGTGGTAACAAGTCATCTACACGTATTTACAGACCAGTAGGGTTCTGGGCCAAACAAGGCTTGAGGCAAGCACAGTATGTTTGGTGTGATTATGGTCTCCTTTGACTGTAATGTACAGTGGAGGTGTTGCCAAGGCCTATTCCATGGGATCCAGGTGAAGGACAACATCAGGAAAATTCCTAAGCTTGGACTACTACCTGTTACTGCTGTTCCATGTGGGTGGTGATGGAGCTGCAATGTGTAGTCCAAGGGCAATCAAAAGAGACTTCAGGGCCTTGGGATGGTTTGTAATGGAATCTGGAGCACAGGTGGTTCTTTCCTCTATCTTTCCAGTTTCAGGCAGCTACATGGGATGGAACACATGGAACCTACCATTAAAACATGGCTCCATGGCTGGTGCTACTGACAGATTTGGATTTTTTGATAATGGGGTGGCGTACACAGCACCAGGCACCCTGGTGCCAGATGGGATTCACATTTCTCAAAGGGGGAAGAGAGGTCTTTCCTTACGAGCCTAGTGGGGCTCAGTGACAGAGCTTTAAGCTACACCTGAAGGGGGAGGGGGAATAATACCAGCATTGTGTGTGACAAGCTGAGGGATGACATGCCAAGGTTAGAGGGACAGGGTGCTGGTGAGAGCCCCCAGCCTGTTGCTCTGACATCTGCTGGCTACACTGAAGCACTTGAAGCTTTACAGAGATGAGCCATGTGTAGGTAGTCAGCCAGAAAAGGAAGGTCAAAGAAAGCGTCCTCCCCATGCTGAGCAAAGCTGGCTGGATAACAAGGGATGAGGAGAAGGCTGACGTACTCAGCAAGGTCATGGAACAGATGCTCCTGCAAGCTATGTTAAGGCACATAGAGGACAGGGAGGTGATTTGGGACAGCCAGCATAGCTTCACCAAGGGCAAGTCCTGCCTGACCCACCTAGTGGCCAGATCAAGTGATTCTGTTCCTCTGCTCTAAAGAGACCACAGCACTGCAGTCCTGGCTTCAGTTTGGAGCCCTCAGCACAGGAAAGACATGGACATATTGGAACAGGTCAGAGGCGGGCCAGAAGAATAAAAAGAAGGATGGAACATCTCTGCTATGAGGGAAGACTGAGGGACTTGGGGTGGTTATGCCTGGAGAATAGAAGGCTCCAGGGAAACCTTACTGTGGCCTTTCAGTGCTGAAACTTTTTAAGAGGGCTTGTAGTGATAGGAGTGAAGGAGTAATGATTTTAAACTAAAAAAAGGATAGACACAGACTAGATATAAGGAAGAAATGTCTTACAATGAGGGTAGTGGAACACTGGAACATCTAACACCTGCACAGAGAGGTGGCAGATGCTCCAGTGTGAAACATTCAAGGTCAGGTTGGTCAGAGCTCTGAGCAACCTGATCTGGTTGAAGGTGTCCCTGCTCACTGCAGAGGGGTTGGACTAGAAGACCTTTAAAGGTCCCTTTAAACCCAAATTGATCTATGATCATCTATAGGCTGACAAAATATCAGGTTCTTACCTGTACCCAAAATATCTGCTACCTTTTTAAGACACCTAGAAAACATCTGGAGAATAATATGGATGGGATAGCAAGGCATTGGGATATTGTGTTCTAAAAAGTAACAAAGAGAAATGGTGAAATCAAGGCTGTACTCCTAATATTCCCGATACCAGTTTGTGCCTGAGAATGGCAATGTGCTCCAACAGGAGCATGTGAATATTACAAATAGATGGTATAATTGCATATAGTCAGAGGAGAAATTAAGGAAGGCAAAGGCAGGATGAAGAGGAAGGCAGCTGAAGGACTGTAAGCAATGAGAGCTGGACTGCTCTGAGGATGTGCCTGTGTGCCTGCAGCTGATGGGCAGCAATGCTTCCCACGTCTGTTTTGTCTTTTCTGCAAGATTTGCAACTTAAGAGCTTGGCACCTTGCATTTGTGGGCTGAGCTGTTTCAGGGAGAGGTAAGATAACCTGGAAACATTTCATGAGCATTATGAGCATTCTGTATATATGCATTACGTATTATTCCTCTTTTTGTATGAGGAAAGGCTGAGGGATGAGTGTTGGCATGTACTGGAGACCTCCTGTGCTGGCTCTGCTGAACTGCACTGCTTCTAGGAAAGCCTGAAAAGCTTATTTGGGTTTCTCTGTTCGCTAAAGTGCTCCATGTCTCTGCCTAAAAACTCTGATGATTACTTAGTTGAGGATGAAATGTTTTGCCTGAAGATACTGCTGCAAAATCCTTCAATTTTGAAGCAATAGTTTTGTAAAGAAAATTAAAAAGAAAATCTTCTCCTAAGGTAGGAACAAGACTAAAAAAGTAGCTGAATTTTAGAAAATGTGTGGTATCCACACATGGTAACTACTTGTGTATTAAAGAGCTATGTTGACTACAGAGTAAATTTCAGATATGCTGAAATTGCAGGAGAGTTTTTTGTCTCTTTTCTCTTTTTTCACTCTCTCTGGTCATGAGGCAGCCTTGACTTCCTTGCAATGGTTAATATGTCCAAGGAGCATGGAAGAGCTGAGAATGTGATGTTCTAACCTGTCTAAACCTGCTTAAACTATTATAAATATTCCACCTTCAGCATCCTTATTGTTCCATTTTGAGTAGTCTGCCTTCAAGCCTAAGTTCTGGGAGCACACGTATCCTGTTTACATTTGGAGGTTGTTACTCTGAAGATGGAACCTGTGATGTGAGATGAGTGAATGAAATTGTTCTTCTCAGGACTTAGAGGAACCTCTGTGTACGTGTCCAAACCTTATTGCATCAAAAATGCATTTTTATCACAGGAAAACGTTGTCACTAGCCCATCTAGAACTGAGGTCTCTATTCTGGAATGAAATATTTGTCTCTGCAAATTTATTTCAATTATATTGACTTTCCATTATAAATTCATGAATGTGCCACTTCTGAGGTTTGAATGTTAGAACTTTTTGGTTACAGTAGGCATCTGTGTCAGGTGCTCTTACTGCACCAGTACCAAAAGACAACCTAAAAATGAGACAGCATCTGCAGAGTGAGAAACAAAACACTTGATGTTTGAATTTTTTTTAAAAATTCTTGTTTCCTGCATAGATTTTCTGACATTTGAAGCCCAGTAAGCTTTTCTGTGCAATTTTCTACACATGAACAGAACACTGACTATACATCCCGGTATGCTGTCACGTTTCAAAGAGATGAGAGTTGTATGTGAGTACAATATAGTGCAGAGAATTTTGGTTATTCAGGAATGGACATTAATATCTTGAACACACCATTAAATATCAAAATTTATGGATTTTGTTCAGAGATTACTAAATCCTTGGGGGAGCAGTTACCTTCTGCAAAACATGCTATTAAGAAGCATGTTTCAAGCCACTTTATTATAATATCAGAACTCGGAAGCAAAAATCTGGGCACTGGAGTTTTTTTTGGAAAAAACATGCACCAAATGCTGTGAGCCTTGTTTAGAAAAACAACATCATGCAATCTGACATGCCACATGGCAGGTGGCTCTTTTCAACTTGAACTATCAGCAACAAGTGCGTCACCGAATTTTCTTGGCGGTCAGCAGGCCATCTTGGATGGGGACTGGTATGCAGACACTTGGCAAACAGGCCAGTTATTCCCACTAGCTTTGCTTCCAAGCTGATGTTCCACTTGACTACTTGGTCATTGGCTTTAGACAAAAAAACCAAATCTGCAAATATATTTTAGTAGTGGAAGACACATAGAAACAGTGATGTATTAAGAGCTGCCAATAGCAAGAGAAAAAAATCTTCGCTCTGGAAGGTAACAACAGCTGTGGCTAAACACACAACTTCAAAATCTGTCAAAAAACTAGAATAGCTCTAAAGATCTCAAAATCAAGGGTGAATGCTGCTCAGCAGAATGGTTTTTGGAAAGCCTAAAGAAGAAACAAACTCAGTTCATGAGAGATTTAAACAAAAATTTTCCTTGTCAAATAATTTAAACTGTTTGCATTTTTACTCATTGGTGAACACAGATCTGCCTTTAAGCTACTTGACATTTGGAATGGTTTTCTGTGGCTCTGCTTGCCAACTCCTTGTACATGATGTTTAGCTTTGCCTATGTACATGTTCTTGCCTGCTAAAAACATGTAACATTTGCAGGGCATAGCTTGTATAAGTTTTCACAGGGTCACAGAATGGCTAAAGTTGGAAGGGACCTCTGGAGGTCATCTGGTTAAACTCATCTGCTCAAACTTGATCACCTACAGCCAGTTGCCCAGGGCCATGTCCAGATGGCTTTTGAATATCTCCAAGGAGGGAGACTACGCCTTGGGCAACCTCTGCTGGTGCTCAGTCACCCTCACAGTAAAAAAGCATTTCCTTGTGTTCAGAGAGTCTCTTGTGTTCCAGTTTGTGCCCATCACTGAAAATAGCCTGGCTCTGTCACACCCTCCCTCCAGTTAAATGTACACATGTATGTGATCCACCTTGAAACTTCTCCAGGCCAAACATAAAGTGATTGAAAAAACAGCCACAGCACTCTCAACCCTTCCTAATAGGAGAAATGTCCCATTTTCTTAATTATCTTAGTGATCCATCACTGGACTTTCTCTAATATGTCCATGTCTCTCTTGCACTGGGGATGCCAGAACTCCAGGCATCACCTCACAAGTGCTGAGAAGAGGGGAAGAATCAACTCCCTCGACCTGCTGCCAATACTCCTAATGCAGTCCAGGAATCCATTATCCTTCTTTACTGCAAGTGCACATTGCTGATTCGCGGTCAACTTGATGTCCATGACGACCCCCAGGTCCTCTTCCTCAAAGCTGCTTCCCACCTGAGTAGCCATTAACATACCTTGGTGCATAGATGCAGGACTTTGCACTTACCCTTATTGAACTTCATGAGGTTCCTGGCAGCCCATTTCTCCAGACTATACAAGTCCCTCTGGATGGCAGCACAACCCTCCATCATTCTCCAGTTTGGTGTCACCAGCAAACCTGCTGAGGGTACACTCTGCCCCATCATCCAAACCATTTGTGAAAATGTTGTACGGGAGTGTTGACCCTAAGGATACACTGCTCTTCAGATAGATTTCCATCAATTTCCATCCTCTGGGCCAGGATGTTCAGCCAGTTTTCAGTCCATCTAATTGCTTGTTCAGCCCATGCTTCAACAGCTTCTCTATGAAGTGAGACAATGTCAAAACCCTATTGTTGTCCTGGTAAATAATATCCACTGTTCTCCTTCCATCAATCAGACCAGTCATTTTATTGTAGAAGTTTTTCTCCTTAGTGTCAAGCATTACTTCCCCTGGATGAAGTGATGTTGACTACCCCTTTAACACTCTTGTCTTTGATATGCCTGGAAATGGTTTCTGGGATTTGTTACTCCATCACATTGCCAGGGACTGAGGTGAGGCCGACTGGACTGTAATTCCTGGAATCCTCCTTCTTGGAGACAGGAGGGATATTTGCTTTCTTCAGTTGTTGAGTACTTCTCCCAATTGCCATGATCAAAGATTATCAAAAGCGGCCTCATGATGACATCTACCTGCTCACTCAGCACTTGTAGGTCGTCATGGCCTTGCAGGACATCAGGGCCCATAGACTTGTGTAAATCCTGGTTGCCCAAGTATTTCTTGACTTCATCCTCTTCTACCAAGGATACATCTTCCTTGCTACAGATCTTCCCCATGATGTCTGGCAACTGGGGTTCCTGAAGGCCAGACTTGCTAGAACAGGCTGAGGTGAAGGCAGCATTTGGTACATCAGCCTTTTCCAATGTCCTCTGTCACCAGGGACTCTGCTTCATTCAGCAGTGGGCCCACATTTGCAGGTAAATGCATGTGTAATAAAGCTCCTAAAAATGTCCATGGGCAGTATTTTTTGAGAATTCACCTTTGAAATAATTTACTCTATTAACATGAAGGCCTTGCTAGAAGCATTGTATACTAGCAGAACTCTTTTCTGTTACTGTATTAACATAAGGGCCTTATTATAAATGAAACCATCTCTTCTGTTTCACAATCTGTTACATTATAATCATGCTCTATATACTGTTATTGCTGTTGGGGATAGATCCAGCTGGTACTTATTATCTCAACAGATTCATTGTATAATAGGAAATTCCATGCACTTGTATCAGTTGACTATAACCTACTTTAAGAATAGAAAAAATATAGTCTACTTTAGTGGGAAGATAGCCACTAAAATAAAAAAACAAAAGATGTTTTGAGAAAATAAGGTGAGCTTTTTGTTGTGGTTTTTTTTGGGTTTTTTTGGTTTTTTTTGAATAACATCAGCCAAATTTCAAGTGCCTTCAGTACACTTCAGTACACTGCATGTCTGTATGTGCACAGCTTGCAATGTATGTGTGGAAGCCGAGAATGTTTGCAGCTGCAAAACTGTCACATGTAGGTTTTAAAAACGCTGTAGTTATGTTTCAAAGTAATATTTAGTAGCAGATTCATTCACAAGCCTGACAAAGAGCTTCTGCCTTCAAACAACGTACTTCTTACAGTCATCATCTTAATGTTGGATAGTCTAATAATAAGTTTTCAATTCTAAAATGTGAGGGTATTAAGTAAATGAATAGAAATTGGTCTATTTTAAGAAGAAAGGACTTCTCAGATGACAAGTTTCACACATCCAAAATAGGACATAAAGCAGTGCATCCTTTCTGCAGAATTATTAGACATCTTAATGAAAAACATTTGAGTTTGAATTTCTTTTTCATTAGCAAAATTAGATTTTTCTGCTTTTCCTTTCTCTGTGTCCCTTCCCATCCCTCAATGTGCAGCTTCCTAGTGTTACTTAAGCCAGTCCAAGCTCCATCTTGGGCAAGCTGTTCTCACTTTGTGTTAGCACAGACATTTGATATGCCAGATACAGAAACCGATATCACTAGAAGCAACTTCAAGGAAAAAAGTGTAGCTGGATCAGTTTCCGAGTGGTAACACAGCTGAACAAACAGCAACATGTGGCCAGGGAGGACACGGTGCAGAGAAAAATGATCCCATTTTGGCAAATGCAGCCTTCACTCATCCTGTAATTCCTTATCACTCCAGGTTCTGCTATCTTTGTACGGTGACTGGCTGACTCACTGATGTATGGAAATACACAGCACAGCACTTGTCTGGTCCTGCCACCTCGTGCAGCTTTCTGCCCTGTCCCCAGGCCCAGGCAGGCAGTGCAGCCAGGTGTGCAGACGAATGTAGGGTTCTGTCTGTATTACAGAGTCTGTTTGCTTCCCAGTCTCGTAAAATGCTGGTTTCGATTATGCAAAACTCGCACTGCAGCCAAGCTGTTTGTTGCAATAGCTTTTTCTGGAAATGCTGTGACATTGCAAGTGGATCTTCAAAGAAGAATGAGGGAGGGAGAGGGAAAAACTGCTGCTGGATTAAACACGATGTTTACTTTCTCCATTTAGACATTAGATGCAAATGCAGGTGATAGATGCTAATATTAGTCTAGCTACTTTCCCTGTATTTCATCTGTGCTCTTTATCGTATTTTACTTAAGCTGCCTGTGTGTACATATGACAACACATTTGTACTCTGTGTATGTATTTAGCAAGAGAGCCTCAGCGAATTTTTGATTCCATCTATGGTGTTTTTTCTAGGCATAAACTGAAGTTCTGTTGTTAATACAAAGGCAAAAGGCTCATCTTGCTTTCAGCAGAGAGAAATTCCTGATTACACTCACATAAGATTCTGAAGGGGGTGAGCAAATGGTTCATAAATGTGACTCTCAACTCATTAAAGTAAGATACAATCCCAACATAGATTATGTGATGAAAATAATGCAAAATTTAATAAACTCCCCTACCCACTCCCAAAAAACCCCCAAACCCACCACCACCAAAAAAAACCCCAAACAAACAAACAAACCAAACAAAAAACCCCACTCAAAATTCAACAGCCTCAAATTTCATTGATTTGTTCTATCAAAAAAAAAAAAAAAAANCAAGACACAGACACTAAAGTGAGCATGGTGGCAAGGAGCAGGGTCCTTCCTGAATGCACACAGGCCCACTTTAAAAAAAAACCAAAAAAACCAAACAAAAAACCCCCCTCAAAATTCAACAGCCCCAAATTTCATTGATTTGTTTTATAAAAAAAAAAAAAAAAAAAAAGGAAGAAGAAGAAAAGAAAAAAGGCTTCCAAATAAGTTTGTTATCTGTGTATTGAAATGATCAGGTTCATTTTTAACAAAGGAAATATGTTGTAAAATACTCCCGGTTTCCCCCTTGATAAAGAAATACTAAAGGGAGTATTAGTCTTAGAGAGTTTAAAGATGTTTTTTTGAACTCTGTGAACAGCACAATTCAGTTCTCAGTTTCAGGTAGCTGGTTTCAAATTAGTTAACTTCAGTTTGCTTTTTCAGAAGTTAAGAGCTAAACTCTGGTATCCAAGCAGGTAGAGGAATGCAGTCAATCATAACACTTAATATCACATCAAAACCCCAAGGCTTTGTCAGTGAAGTGTTTTGAGGAAATGCAAGGAAATATACTCTAAGGAAATGGGTGTCTGTGAAGAACATAGAGACCATCTTTAGTGAAAACCCTCAAATGTGAAAGAGGACACTGGCATTCAAACGCATTCACCGCTCTATGACAGACTTTGTAAACGTCTTGATATTGCAAGAAGTTAACTCAGGTGAAACTACATTTATTGCCAAACTGGGCACATTAACCTGTTAGCGCTATTTATCTTGCAGAATAGTTTACAGGGAGGGCCCACCTGGGGTCTGCAGCTGTGATTTTGAATGACCGTAGCTTAGAAGGTCTGCTCTGGGGCAGAGTTAATGGGTAATGTTGTGCTGGTACCTGGCATCTGGGTTCACAGGATCCTCGTGGTGCCCAGCTGAAAGGGAATATTTCTTGGGATAATTTCAAAAGCAGGTTCATACCTCCTGAGGTCATACTTCTTTGTGAGTTTATGTGTGTATTTTAGAAAGTATTATTGACATCTGTGTCAGCAGGTTGAATACCACTGAAATAGTTCTTGGTGCCCATCTAACCCCCCACAGAGAACTCCAGCAACAACAGGACCTGCAAGTCCCAGGGAGAGGATCTGTGTTTTCTTTGGTTGGACCTAAAAAGATTCAGCTGGAGGATGTTGTCGCAGTCATGCTAGAGAGAGGTAGATGTTGACTAGACTTAACACTTAACTTAGTGGCTGTTTGAACTAGGAGAGATGAAGAAGCATTTAACACTTTCGAGCTGGGCTTGTGTACAGTTGAAATTTATTCTCCTTCTCTAGAGCCTTTGAGCCTTCAGAAGGAAAAGTAACAACTGCTTTTTTTGGTCTCTGTGTATGTACGTGTGTATGTACGTACATTTGGGCGTATGAGTTATAAATTTGATCTTAATTAACACATCTGTTTTAATGCTGCACGTAATGCCATTCAGCCCTAAGGTGCTTGGGATTTCTTTATACATGTATATACATTTTAGGCAGAATGAAGCTTTTTTGGACTTTTTTTACTGCAACACAGATGAACCACAATACACAAGGTAACTTTTAAGACCAGTTAATATAGTGTTAACAATTCTTCTTGGAAAATGAAACTTAGTAATGTCGGTAGAATGAACAGAGAGCTAGAATTCAAGTCCGAAATTTATTTTATTTGGAAACAGTTCTGGCCCATTGTTTTCTATTGTTTTTGCTTATCCCAAGGGAGGGGGAGGAGAAAGTGGGGGGTGACTTCAGGATTTGAAGCACAGGTTCTAGGAATGTGAGGCCGATTTAGAGAGCCGGTTTACTTCTGTTTCGGTTTCTGCAAGACGTTTGGAATGCTCCTCCCCGCGGCCGCTGCTGCCGTTCCCGGCC
>WEIT01039922.1:34278-51180 GCA_013389985.1 Dryoscopus gambensis
AAATGTTTCTTTTAATTCTATCTTCTGATGATCCATAACAGTGTTTGAATTTTGATATACTGTCCTTGAACATTTTTTCACACTCTACTAGAATAAATAAGCTTTTTTTCGTGTTTGGGAACAGACTGGCAGAAATGAAGCAAGTTCTTGTGTAGAGAAAAAATAACGGAGAGGGATGGGAACAAGAAGCAACATAGGATGGGTCATGATATAAAAAAAAGGACATCTCAGACATACAGTATCACTGGCCTAAAGAAAGGAGAAGTGCATACACTTGATGAGAAAACAAATCTTTATTCATCTAACCATTTATTTTTGATCTTCAATATTTTTTACTGGTAGAAAATTTAAATGGAAACATAGAAGTAAAATTGTCAGCTTTAAAAATAAAAAATCACATTCCTTAACAATAACTACGTATTTTTAATTACAAACCGAACATTTTCCACCTGCTGAGATTTCTGCTCTCTGGAAAACATCTATGGTGACTCCATTACATCCTCTGAAAACTTCTGACTTTAATTGGGAAATACTTTTCACTAATGCTTTGCAGAAAATGTTAACAGATGTATTTCTCCCAAAGATTAAATATCAATCTATTTTATGAATGTACAAAAGTATTCAGAACGTGATTTCTAGAGAAAAACAAGTTATTTGGGAGAAATTTAAGAAAACAAACCAGCACAAAATTTTCATGTCATAGAAGTCAATGAAAATTTAATTCCTTCAGTCATAGCAAAGATAGTTTCTGTCTTACTCATCCCCTTTCATGCTGGCCACTGCCTATCTGGGTATTTCTCCACTGCTTAAAATATCCTTGTTGATGCTGCCGACCTTGTCTCTTATATTAAGGATAAATTCAAACTGGATTTTATCATTAAAAATGTCATCATATCTTAGTTTCATTCTGTGTCTATGTGGAGTTTAATTTTGTTTCTCTTGTTAATTACACAGATTTTCCAGATATGCAAAAGGCTTGAAGGCTTGTCACTGGAGTATATTTTGTCTCCAAAGACTGGACCTGTCTTTTAAGAAGTGTGGTGGGTTAACCTTGGCTGGCTGCTTTCTCACTCCACCTCAGCAGGGCAATGGGAGAAAATAAGATGAAACAATTGTGGGCTGAGATAAAGGCAGTTTAAGCAAAGAAAGCAAACATTGTGCAGAGAAGCAAAACAAAACATGATTTTTTTCTCTACTTCCCATCACCAGGTGACATCCAGTGACCTCCTGGCAAGTAGAACCTCCATACATGTAGCGGTTGCTTTGGAGAGCATCACCTTACCAACAAACACTGCTCCCCTTCATGCTCTTTCCCCTCAGCTTTTATTGCTGGGCACGAAGTCATATGATATGAGACATCCCTTTGGACAGTTCATGTCATCTGTCTCAGCTGTGTCTCCACCCAAACTCTTGTCTGGACCCAGCCTAGTGGCTGTTTTGTGGGAGTTTGGCAAAGATAGCCTTGATACTGTAGGAGTATTGCTCAGCAACAGTCAAAATATTATCAACACTCTTTCAACTACAAGTAAAAGCAAAGTACTATATGGGCTGCTGTGGGCAAAGTTAACTACATCCCAGCCAAATCCAATACAATCTCTAGCCCTTATTCCATACCAATTGCAAAATGCTCAGGTCTCACATAATTTGATACATTTATGTATCTTCTGACCATCAAATTGTATGTTTCTTATTCATGAAATCCCCTTTTACCAAACCTTGTGAATTATACTACATCCTCAAACTGTCTTTATGGTTTATAGATTCTGATTAACTACCCTATGCCTTAACAGAGAGAGCTGATTTGCCAACTCTGTGGGTCTCTGTCACTCCACAAAATGTCCAGAAGAATAGACTATGATCTGGGACTCATGTATCACAGTGGTTGCTCAGGACAACAGAAGCAATATGTTTGATTGCTGAATGCCAACAGCAGCTTGATTTGGGTCATCATTGTGCTCACCCTGTTCCTTTGAAGTTCATTCTTCATCAGTTCAGGTAGTTTCTGCTACATTACATCCTACGACACACAACTCACATCATTGTTTATTTCTTCCCAAGGAAGAAAAGTCTCCAGAATGTAGACACTGGATCTCCTCATCCTTCTGCATTATTTCTGCATCCTTCTGCAAGTACACCCAGGTCCTTGAGTGAAGACAATCCCACAGCTGCTTGGCTTTTCACAAGCAAGGAATAATTCACACTGCCTTTCCCAGTCTCTCACTACAGGAGCTTTATCTTTGCCCACAGTATGTAGGGGCTCTGTTTGGGCAGAACTAGGACAGTTAGGAGTTCCTCTGGTGTTAACCAACCAAGTACTCTCAGGAAAGAGTACTTCAAGGACCCAAAGGGTCCAAGTGGACTTTTGGTGTAGCCACCAGGAAAACAGAGATCAAAACAGTTGCCTGCTTTGCCTGCTCTCTCTATTTGAAACATTCACCCTTAGTATGGTGGATGTTTCAAATAATGACTTTTCCATGTGCCATAAATGTATGGTCTATTACTTCACCATCTGAAAGTTGATGAACATATATCTTGGACACTTGTCTCTGAAAACACATGGAATTTCACAGTCCCAGATTTGGCACCTTCTTCCTCTGTACCACAAATGGAGATTGTCAGATGCTTAATGACAGAATATGTACAGCCTGAGCATGAAATGAGGGGACACTCAGTCCCATAAAGTGGTATGAAAGCTAACTCTGAAAATTGTCATGTGGGGATGTGAACAAGTGTATCAATAGTCATCATTCCGATTAGAATTTATAATACATTCCATGAATACTGAAAATTAAAATTAAACTAAGGAAGTTGTTAAAATCATATTATATGCTAACGACAGACTTATGAAAATGAACAATCCTGAAACATCATATCAGTGCAACTTCAACAATTTGAAATACAGCTACAACAGGAATAAATCATGTTCCTTTTTGTATAGAATGAACAAAAGCATTCTTAACAGCTGCTTATTTAAATTTTCTGAACTCAAGATGAGTTATATAAGGCATACATAGAATCACACAAATATAGGAACCTAAGATGTCTAAGCACTATTTTAGGTCTCCTACACTCTCAGGTTTAACATATGAGTAAGTATTCAGATACTTACATGGTTTTGCTTCTTTCATTCATAATAAAACATCAATTATTCCAGCTAAAAGCATGTTTTATTTTCCCAGAGTGTACAAACTACGAATGACATTTTCCTATCAGAAATTCTTTTCACTGGGGTGTCAAAATTTCATCCTTAAGGCGTTCTATGCTAGTGAATCTGGGATGTCACAGAGAACTCAGGCATAGTCTCATGAATCAGTCACTCACATTAGTACCTCAAACGTTGTTCCTATAAAAACTGAATGTAGGTTTACTTATATCTTTCATCTGCAATATCTCATGTAATTCCATAGAGCAATTCAGTACTGGGTAGTACTAGGGTGGTATAATTATCTCTACTGGAAATCAGGGAGTGCTACAGTCTTTAAGGAAGAGCAGAGGGCAGAGTAGTAAGCAACAAATACTTACAAAATACTTTTAATCTAATCTCACTTTCGTTTCCACTTTGGAATTTAAATTATTACCTGAACAGATAAAAGAGTCTACAAGACACACACCTACATTTCATTTAGTTGGCTAGACTTTTCAGACTTAGAGGGAAAAGCTGGTACTTTTACCATGTTATTCTTCCCATCCAATACCAAATGTTTGAAGTCAGACCACTTATGCATTTGAAAGTGCTGCCTTCTCTTCTCTGCAATGAGAACATTGACATTTAACACAGAAGAGAGAAGTTAAGCAAAATAAATCCTATCCTCAGAGACTGAATCCATTATTTGTAAACAATCTTCTAACCATATATTCTGTTAATGGGATGAAATTTGCTGTATACTTCCATTTTAACTGGGCTATCTAAAGAGATGAGTTGAGTGGTATTTTTGACCAGGTAAGCACAATCCCATAAACAATTGTGCTATCTCTAAATGTAAGATTTTCAAAGAATCACAGAATCACAGAATATGATGAGTTGGAATGGACCCATCAAGATCATCAAAGTCCAGCTCCTGGCCAAGCACAGGACACCCCAAGAGTCACACCATGTGCCTGAGAGCATTGTCCAAATGCTGCTTGAACTCTGTCAGGCTTGGTGCTGTGACCACTTCCCTGGGGAGCCTGTTCCAGTGCCCAACCACCCTCTGGGTGAAGAACCTTTTCCTGTATATAACACACCTACATACATAGTTTATTATCTTTTATAGCTCTTATTGTCATAGGTAGATATCAAAATACTTCACAAGAGTGATAAAATCTTTATCAATTTAGATGAAATAAAATTATATAGGGTGAACGCTTTCCGGGTTTTTCCCTGGCCGAGCTCACAAGCCAGAGGCAGCGCAGCCGCGTCTCCAAAGCGTCCTCGCCGCTCAGCAGGCAGCAGAGGAAACGCAACGGAGAATCTCAGAGCCGGGTGGGAGATGCGCTTTTTTCCCTCTTCGGGCAGCTCGCACCAGGTAGCCTGATCTATGGCAAAAGCATCCCAAGAACAAAGGAGGCAGAAAGGGCTCAGTCCAAGATGCTTTTAATCTGACAGATTCAGGAACTAGACTGGCGAATTCAGGAACAAGACTGGCCCCGAGATGCGCGTGGAGACCCTTTTTCAAGGGGGACGGTAACAGAAGAGGAACCAATGAGGGACAGGGAGAGGGGAGGACACAACTGGGATACAATCCAATGAGGGAGTTTGGGAGGCGGAGTTGTAACACAGAGGAAATGCAGAACCGAACTTAACAGAACTTTCCAGACCAAGGGGAAGAGCAATCTTCAGGGTGCCACCCAGTGGGCTGCAGCTTATAATCAGGCTAAGCCACCCCCACAGTAGGGGAATTAACTTTTAAAAAGGAATGAAAATAGAGGCAAGAAATTGGCATTTAGGAAGTAGATCTCCTAAAACTGTCTCTAACTGTATGTTCCTGTAGGTGTTTCCTTTTAATGTTGCTGGGGGTAGCCCTGACAGCATTAAGTAGAATCCATATTAATTATTGCATCCATATACAGAGGGATATAGATATATACACATAGAGAGGTACAAATATATACTTTATAATTACATTAAACTGTAGGAAAAAACTCACAAGACACTACAGGTTTACAAGGACAAGGAAGATATTTTGTCACATTTTTCTAGTATGGAAACTGAGCTACTAGCAATCGGTAGCTCAGAAAAATCCTAAAATGGAAGTTGTATCTTTGGTTCCTGTTTTTTTTTTTTTCCCTGTGAGTTTTCATTGAATGGACACAAATTCACTCTACCTATGATTCAAGTAGAGAAATAAATAAAGCTGCTGAATTTTGAGATAAAAATCTCTGCTGAGATTATGTGTCAGATTTTTTTTTTTTAATTCTTTCCATACACTAGGTTTTTTGTGACACTACTTTCTCTAAGTGAAAGTAAGATTGTATGTTTAGGTCCTGAATGTGAGATAATATGTGAGGGCATGGGGGCATAAAACAAGAAAGAAGCACATCACGTGTAGAGGGCTAACATGACTGTCAGGTTGTGATGTGGGTAGAGATCTTTACACATGCTTGTTATGAGAAACTGAAACGTAGAGATGTACACGTGCTTATCTATCATGGTACATGCAGAGGTGAAAGTGAAACTTGAGTAGTCAAAGGCTAGTGTTTTCAGAAGAGTAAAAAGGATGAGGAATTTATTTATGAAACTTTTGAATCACAGAAAGGAGGAATTTGGAAGGACCTCTGGAAATTATCTAGTTAAACCTTCTGTACGTAGCAAGGTCGACTAGATTAGCTTACACAAGACTTGGAAAAGACTGTGGGGTAGATCATTGTACTGTACTTACAACTGTCTACATTAAAATTCCTTTGTTACTGTTTTGGTCAATCTCTGTTGGAATATGCTTTGTAGTCATGAATAACTGACTTAATTTTCTGTTTCTTAGTGATACTACCATATTATTATATTTTATTGTGGTTTATATCATCATTATGTCTGGAATAACATTTGTTTTCTGGAAATGTGAATAAGAAAAAAGGCAATTTTTTTTGATTCAGTAACCATTTTAAAATTAATTCTATGGGTGACTTGATTGGAAAGATGCTGCAATCTGTTTTACTAACTCATAAATGACTAATTAACAAATCAGTGGGACATTATTCTTGAATTCTTTTCTTTATGTGTGTGTGTGTCTTGTGATTAGTTTATAGTCCCAAAATCTGTCAGTTTTGTCTGATGGAATCAGAGCTAATACAAGGATCAGGCAGATGCTAGAAAGAGGCTCCTCCACAAGGATGCACAAGCCAGAAGCCAAGCGTGATCCCACAGCACAGTCTAGGGAAAGCCACGCAAGGCCAGTCCCACTGTCTCTATGACATGGATGTGGTCCACCACAGTCCCAGAAAGGCAAGGTAATGAGTCAGGAGTGGTAACCATCCACAAAGGCCCGTCAGTGCATGAGAGTAGCCAGAGCAAGGTTGAGCACAGTCCCACCTGTGATGTAGGTCAGGGATGTGCATCCCTGATGAGGCTGCTCAGGGTGGCAAAGACCTAGTAGTGCCCTCTGGCCCGACATTTGCAAATGCTGTAAATGAAAATAATTTAGCAATAGCTGTAAAAATAAATTCAGTGCTAGGACAAAAAACAACCAACCAAACAAAACCCCTAAAAAACAAACCAATAACTTCCATTACATTTGTTTAGGCAGATAAATTTTTGGGTTTGTGTAATTGTCAATACCCGTAAAATTGCCCAAATATGTGCAAACTGAAGCAGTTAAATGCTAATCCTCCTCCTCATTGGGATATTATTTAAGCGAAAGCCTTTTTAATTTTTTTTTCATTGCTGTAATTGCACCTATATGCATTTAAATGTAAATTTGCCCTCATATTACTAAGGAAAAAACCAGGATTTATGCATCATTTATAAATAATCTCATGATGCATTCAAATAGTGCACTGGTAAGCAGGAAGAAAAAATCTTGGAAAGGCAGCTAAGTGGCTAGACAGATGGATTATGAGTTCAAAAACTATCTGAATGCTAAAAGGAAGTTTGACCTTGACAAAAATGAAGAAAAAATATGAATAACACTGCTTATAGATCATATACATGTACAGTGCCAAAAATAATTCTAGAAAGGCATCACCTGCTGGTTAATGAGGGATATTATGGGCACAACTAGGATTGCATAGGTTAGGACCAAGGATCCCAAACCACAGTGTATGCACTACTGGGAAAAGCAAGACTTGAAATTCCTGTACAACTGAGAGCTGCTCTTACTCCTGAATACCTGATATCACTGCTTGCAACTGCTCTGCAGTGACAGAGGCTGCTGATGGCTGTACTTGACAAGAAAAATTTGGAGATGACAAGCTCAATATATTATTTTTATCTGACTTTAACAAAACATTCTAGAGAAAAATGGTAGAACTTTGTCTTATTTCACATAAATAAAACACCACCATTTCTTTTGCCAGTTCTGCAGTAATTTCATTTCTGAAGGCCATGTGTACATAAATATTAGATACTTATGCTCACATTATTCTTGCTCTTTTCTTCTGTACATAAAGATATTTGTCAGCATAAATGAAGATCTTATATAAAAAATGAGAAAAATATTTAGTAATGCATTGCATATACTCTATTTAATTTTTTTCTGTATGTGGACTGTTCATGCTCATAATATCATCCTTATTTCTTAACTTGCCCTAAAAGATCAGATCTGAAGGGTTTGTGTGGCTGAAAGCAGCATTTTTTGCTATTTTCAGCCATTGGTCTAGTATAATGTTGACTCCTCAAACTCTTCGCTGCTATACCCTCAAGTCATGACAGTTATAACCACAGAAGTACATGAAAAAACATTAAAATTAAGGTATTTTATTTCATCCAGAAAATCACATGTTTCTCATCTTTTAAACTCAAACCTGCAGCTGTAGACTAAATTTAACCTTTCTGTTTTGTAATAGCTTCCTTCGTGCAGTATCATATGCATTAAACTTCCTTTTTCAACAGTGGAAAGTCTTATTAATTTTTAAATAAGCTTTCTCCCTCTGAAAATTCTCATGTCTCCTTCCAGTTCCACAGATCTATCAGCACTGCTGATTGTGACAGTGCTGGTGATGCCATTCCCATCACAACTGCTGGCTCTAACAGATGACAAAAGCAGCAACTTTTTTGCTCTGTCACTGCAGCAGCAGCAGCAGCTTATTTCTCCATCTGTGAGGAAGGTTTATTATATATTTAAAGCATATATTCACTGCCCTGTGAAGAGCTTTCATAAATTTGGCTCTGACAGTTCTATTCCAGCTCCTATCATCTACACCAAAGAGACTTTATTTAGGCGTGCTGAACATCTTTATAATTTCAATATCTGGTATACTGATGATATTTGTAAGATCTCTATCACACAGAAGTTTCCAGGAATTGATAAATCATATCTTATAAAAAGAAAACACATAAATAATGCCACAGCACTTTGTTAAAGGTGTAAACAAGCTTAAAATAAAAATCTTTTCATATAGACAGAATTTTAATTGTTGTACACATCAATTCCAGGTAAAGGCTAAGAATATTCCAATTACCTGGTAGGCATCGTAATTTGTTAAATGGGTAATATGTGACTCCACATTTAAAGTAGCTGGACAATTTTTTCTCCTCTCAGAATACTGCACACAGCAGGAGTTCTAGAAATAGTGACTTCTACAAATAGAGGCATCTGCAAATAGCCACAATTAGTGGCCTTTCCATTCATTTGCAAAATTTTATTTCTAAACATATTTAGGCAAGTATGCAGAAACTACTGAAATTACATAAAATTTTCATTTGAAGATTCAGGATCTGTCGGGCTGGTTAGCTTTTTAGCCTTCAGTTTGGATAACAGCCTGTGTTTTGGAAATCAAAAAGGAAACAATATGGAGTCATTCTGTTTTAAAGACAGCATGGAGGTAAATACTAGAACATCAAAATGCAATTAAATACCAGGCTTTGTCCCAGGTTTCAGGTTCAACAGCATATTTATCACTTCTGCAATTAAATCCCAGTGGCAGATGTCTCCAACATGTAAGACCCTGGTTAAAAGGATGCTCACTGACCTCTTGCTTGGCAAAGGCAAGGAGAGAACACTGGTATGGAGTCATCAAACCATGGTGATGGTAAAGGACAGTAGGTGGCATGTAAAATTGTTCTGTCCTTCATGGGGGAGTGTGCTGGTTCTGGCTGGAGTAGAGTTAATTTTCAGGACAGTTGCTAGTTATAGGACTGTGTTTTGGATTTGTGCTGAACACAAAACTGAAAATATAGAGGTGTTCTTGTTAGTGCTGAGCAGGGCTTACAGAGCCAAGGCCTTCTCTGGTTTTCATAGTGCCATGCTGGTGAGGATATTGGGGCTGCAAGGGAGATTCAGAGGAGACACAGCCGGGACAAGTGACCTCAACTGACCAAAGGGATACTCCAGATCATGTGGCATCATGCTCAGTATATAAAGTGGGGGAAGAGGAGAAAGGGGGACATTTGGAGTGATGCCGTTTGTCTTCCCACGTAACTGTTACGCATGATGGGGCCCTGGAGATGGCTGAACACCTGCCTGCCCATTGGAAGCGATGAATTAATTCCTTGCTTTGCCTTGTTTGTGTGTACCTCTTTTCTTTTCCATAATAAACTGTTTTTAATCTCAACCCACGAGTTTTCCAGCTTTTACCCTTCCAATTCTCTCTCCCATCCTAGTGGTGGGGGAGTCAGTGAGCAGCTGCATGGGGCTTGGCTATTGGCTGTGGTTAATGGAAGGCAGGGAGATGAACAAAACATTAATGAGCTACACAGAACATCAGGGCTGTTACAGTGATTGGGGTTTTCATTTTTTTGTTACTTTGGATCACTACTAAAAGCCACACTATGATTTTGGTGAAACGACTCCAGCTGAATTTGTTCTTGAGGACCTTAGGAAAGAACTGAAACTGATGTGATAATATGTTTTTCCTAGGAAGACATTTGGTACTTTTCTGAGGAACTACAGGAGCAGTACTTAATATACAGCTTGCTTTTTTACCTCAGATAAAAAGCACATTTCTATCGCAGGAGAAAATAGTGACTCAGAAAGTCTAGGTATATATTTTCCTATAGCTGTGATGTAAAGCAATGAGAGGTAAAGAGAAGAACATCCAAGTTCATATTTTCCAGGCAAGGTCATTAACTTTCAGGCTGTTGCTTGAAGAAGAGAGGTGGGAGAGATCAATTTCTGTCTCTGTGTTTAAGGTGAGTTACCGCACAGTGATCAGCTTGAATCCTTGGGTCGAGGACAGTAATCCTAGGAAGCATCTTAATACAAGCCTATTGATTCAGGAACTTGCTTAGTTGAGAGATTCCTTATTTCCAGATTCTGAACCAATCTTGTAGGTTTCTGTTTTTTGACTAAGATGTTGTATTTTCTGTACACTGGCAGCACTCAGCTCAGGCTTTTCCCTGGGTAGGCAGAAATCCACATCTTGAAAAGGAATTCATATCTTGAAAATATCACTGAACCCAGGCAAACAATCCCTGCAGAAATGCTTCTGACATGTACCACAAGAAAATGCAAAATATCATCAACAGAATGTTTTAAAATCTGATCCTGAAGTAGCTGCCTAAACTTGAACCCAAATTCTAGACTGAAGTGGAAGTTCTGCAACAGTCTTTTTTTGGTGTTATTTTACCAGCTGCTTGTTCAGCATGCTGACTGTTTTTGACCCTGCTCTGAGACACATAAATCTTCCCTAGTTCTGTCCAGGGAACACAGGCCCCTGATTCAGTGCCAGATACAGTGGCAGCCATGCATAAAATTCTTTCCCCTTTGGGAGTCATGCGTTTAAAAGTAGCATGGCTGTGCCTGTTACTGGATATACCTTTTGGCTGGATAGAACTGTGGGAGGCAGGAAATGAATTGTAGGGAAGTTCATTCTGACAGTTCATTCAAGCTAGATTTTTTCACAATTTTTTTTCAGGCCATAGACCTTGAAGAAAAGCCAAAAGAGAATCACTATGACTCAACTTGTATTCTTTTTTAAGGCTGTGCTTTGTTTTGGGGAGTTAGAAATTCTGTCTAATCCTTCCATTGGTCAGTTGGCTTGGTGCTGGCATCTGTCACGAGGTGTAAGTAACTGTTAACCTTGGGAGTTTCCTTTGTATCATTAGTGGTTTTTTTTGGGGGGGGGGGGGGGGGGGAATGTTCTTAGTTTTTGTTTATTCGATCTCTTTAGTGGCTGATCCTTTTCTAGAGGCTAGAGGGGACTGACATGTTGTGGGGTAATTCCTAGAATCGTAGATCCAGGCAACAGAGAGAAGGATGAATCCCTTGACTGAAGGGCAGCTGCTGATGGTACCTTCTATTCATAAGAGATAGGCAAGGAAGGAGGGGTGGAGGTGTTGCCTTCTACATCTAGAACTGGATTGAGTGTGAAGACTTGTCTCTGAAGAGCAGCCATGAGCAGGTAGAAAGCTTGTGGGTAAGAATCAGAGACCAAGGCAACAATGGGAACGTATTGTTCTGTGTCTGCTACAGGCTTCCATTGATCAGGCAGCATCATGTTCACAGGCTCTTGTCCTCCCAGGGGGCTTCAACCACCCCAACATCTGCTGAGAAAGTATCACAATATGCTGTAGGCAATCCAGGAAACTCTTGTAATTCATGGAGGATAACTTCCTGACCTAGGTAAAAGACAGCCCTCACAGAGGGGTGAGTTATTGGACCTGATGGTCATCAATGCAAGTGAGCTCATTGGTGGCTTCAAAACTGAAGACAGCCTGGGCTGCAGTGATCACTCACTGGTGGAGTCTGCAGTCCTGAGGGACATGGATCAGGTGAAGAAAAAAGTACCCTGAATTTTAAAAAAGCAATATTTCAGCTCTTCAAAAGAGTTAGTCTGATGCTGACCATGCAGCTGCCCGTAGCTGCACAGCATCTTTAACCACTTGAGGTATCCTAGCTGGATGAACAGCAGCAAGGCAGACACTGAAGGCTCCCTGCGAGCAGCAGGCTGCAGGCTGGTGACAGTGTAGCGAGGAGTGGGGACAAAGGCGGACAGAGGGACTCCCTACGCGGTATTCCAATCCTTTATTCCTGATTGGAGGGTCAGAGGAACTGAAGAGCCGGGAGCAGAAGAGCAAAGAATAACAGTTGCAGCCCTGTTTATACAGGGACGGGGAGAGGAGGTACAAAAGACAATAACCAATAGAACAAAGACACATATGGGGTAATAACCAATAGAACAGTCTTAGGGGAGGGTTCGATTTGAAAAAAACAATGGGGCATCGAGTAAAGAAGAATTTTCCAGAACTTATGAATAGGCAATGAGATAAATGCATAATCATAAGGGATTACATAACTTGGGGAGGGGAAAGTACAATCCAATAACAGAACAATATGTAAACTAAGGAACTGGGGGATATTGGGAGTTTGGAACAAACTCACCCTAACCATTAAATCTCGGTGCTAGGATTTTCCTTGGACCACCATCCTGTGGTCTGAGTGGCTCTGGCCACGCGCACTGCAACATTAGTCAGAAATAAGTCAGAAACATTAGTCTAGAAAACTGTCCTCAGGGTCAAGGGAGCAGAACAGAGCTTGCGGATCTTTCCATAGAGCAGGAGAGCTCTTGGTCCTCAGGCGTAAGAAATCAGGAAAGGAAGGCAAGAGCTCAGTTTGGCTGAGTAGGATGACCAAACTAAAGGGCAAAGAAGCAAATGCACAGGGAAGCAGGGACAGGTGCTGCTGACACACCTTGAGGGAGGGGATACCATCTAGAAGGATCTATGCAGTCTTGAGAAGTGGGACCACAAGAACCTAAGATTCAACAAGGCTAAGTGCAAGGTTCTGCATATAGGTCAGGACAACCCAGACATGAGCATAGATTGGGAGAAGACTGAGAAGAAGGACTTGAGGATTCTGATGAATGAAAAACTGGATATCAGCCACAGTGTGCACTTGTGAAGGCCAACCACATACTGGTCAGCATCAAAAGAGGAATGGCTAGCAGGTTGAGGAAGGTGATTCTCCCCCTCTACTCTGTCCTTGTGAAACCCCACCTGGAGCACTGCTTCCAGGTCTGAGGGCCTCAACATATGAAGGACATAGTGAGCAAGTCCAGAGGAGGGTCACAAAGATGGTGTGAGGGCTGGAGCACCTCTCCTAGGAGGAAAGGCTGAAAGAGCTGGGGTTGTTCAGCCTGGAGAAAAGAAGGCTCCAGGAAGACCTCACTGAAACCTTCTAGTATTTAAGGGGGCTTATAAGAAAGATGGGGACAGACTTCTTATAAAGGCATGTCGCACTAGAAGGGGTAAATGTTTTAAACTAAAAAGAAAGGGTAGATTTAGACTAGGTAAGAGGGTGGTGAAACACTGGAACAGGATGCCCAGAGAAGTGGTGGATGCCTTATACCTGGAAACATTCAAGGTCAGGTTGGATGGAGCAACCTGACTGAGTTGCAGATGTCTGTGCTTTTTGAAGAGAAAATTGGACTAGATGACTGGATGATCTAAAGGTCCCTTCCAACATTAACTATTCTATGATTCTAAGGCAAAGGGCTGTTTAAATATAAAAATGAAGCAAATTTTTAACATCAAGAGACAAAGGAATGTGACAATTATGGATGCTACCATTTGGATGGTGGTCTTTCAGACTGATTTAGGAGGGAACTCTCCTAATTAGCACTACAAAAGTCCTTTACTGGTAGTGGTGACATTAGGGTCTTTAGTGCTTCTTTGCCAACACACAGAAAAAAAAATTTGATAACTGCTGAAGTTACTGCTATACAGAGATATCAATAGCCCCAAATGAGATAGATTAGATTTACCTTATTCTATAGAAAACAGACTGCAAAAGAAATATTGCTGAGCTAGAGACAGAACTTTTGCTTATGCAGGAGAAATGTAGGAAGAGACAATGAATGAACTGAAAATTTGAAAAGTCACAGATCTAAGTCACTATTCTATTTTGTAGTGGATATTAAAAATACCATCTTGTGCAAAAATCTCTGGTTGTGAAATAATGTTTCATTGCCATATCCTTCAAAACGTAGTATGTCCTGTAAGGGATGCGAGCTGAACATTACTTCAAGACTGAAGAGAAAGACTGAAAATATTAAACACATAAATTGACCTTCTGCTTCAGACTTCCAAAAATTCAAAAAAGAGGAGCAGCTTTACAAAGAAAAGAGGATAATGAACATTTCTGGAGCTGCTATTTGACCAAAGGATAAGAGAAGAGATAGATGTAGGTGCTGTCACTGAGTGTGGAATCTGGATTCAGCTGCTAGCAGGCTGACATATGTTTATTTTCAGAAATATGTTAAAGTCATCCAAAAGAACCAGAGTCATGTAACTGGCTTGAAAGTATGATTGATGTAGCTCTTTGAACTCAAGAGCTGGTAGGAAGAAAGGGAAGAGAGGGCTGTTGCCAGAACATGAATCTCAGTTCACTAGTAGTTCCAATAAAGACTAAGAACTAAAATATTAATATAAAGGCCTCGATAATTAAAAAGAAAAATGTCATGTCTCACTAATCAATGGGAAATACAATGTCTTGGAAAAACAAAGCATGTCAGTACGTGTCTAGCTCATATAGAATATTATCTAGAGTGTTGGAATTTGTCATCAGAGTGCAAAATTATTCAAGATCTGTCATAAATGTGTCTTCTCCAAAATAAAAATACCCATATATGGCCTTTTGCTTAATGCTGCAGTTTAATATTATAAAATAACTTTATAGTACTAGGCAAAAGCAGGGGTTTTTGGTTGTACGCCACCATTTGAAATATGTCTATTTAACTTTGCTTGACAAAAATCTGCTGTGTGTCTGTAAGTCTCTCTCCACATCCATTCAGACACAGCGGTGGCCTGATGCTTTACTTATAAAACATGCAGATCTTTCTTAATGACACTCCAGAAACAGATCCTTACACAAAATTAAGAAAAAAAACCCCACTCCTCTTAATTCTCTCTGTCAACCATATTCTTTTTAAACATGAAGGAAATTATAAAGGAACAAATATGTTCCTCAACGTATTTCCCACAGAACTTTTTATTGCTAATAGAATTTCATATGAGGCTTAGAGACCAATTGGGGAAGCTACCTCTGCTTTAATGGGCAGGATACTGACTTCCAAAGCCTTCTTGTCACAGCAAGTTCTCAAAAAGTAATTAGTGTCGGTAGATCCATTTTCCATCATACGTGTTGGAAAGGACACTTTTTCCCCCAGCACACTGAAAGTCTTTCTTTCATCTGGCTCTGAGTTTGGTAAGCACTGGTTATTAGACTGATAACTGTTGTCCTAAAAGATAACACTTACTGTGCTGACTGATTGCCAGTGACAAAACAAAAGACAAAACAACCCAAAAAAAACTACCAAAGAGGCCAGCAAATTCCTCTACTGATGTAGATATCATCAAATGCTTCAAATGACCTGAGCAATCATTAGTACGGCTGCCAAGTTGAGAAAAAGTGAATGGCTTCATTTTTATTTCTCAGATTTTCCAGAGACTTCTGAATATTGGGCTGTCATTTCCTATAGTAAAAATTACTATAGTAATTTCCTGCCTCTAGTGAATGCTCTCTCATATTAGGCACTGCAGAGTTCTGTTTTATTTTCCCTTTGTTAATCAATTAATGAAGTTACAATAATAGCAGGGGAAGAAGCAGAAATTATAGTTTCTTTGATACAAGGAAGACAAAGTAGAAAAAGCTTTTGAGAAAACAAAACGCTGTCTGAATTCAGTGTATGGCTTAGGCAATAATACTAAGTACCCGTTGTAACAGTTTTTCCTTTGACTGCTGTTCAGTCACTTTGCGCAAAGATGGCGTGAGTGATGGCTTATCTTCAGGTCAAGCAAAATGTTAGTTAAAGTGAGAAGAATGAAAGAATTTAAACAGTACCATATTTGTAAGACTACTTTCAAAAATCTTTAACTTATGCATAGAGTGTTGCAAATGTTATCAACCCCTAGTCTGACCATGAGTCTCATCTTACTTCTAAATAAATGCTATAGCCCTGTACAGAGCCTAGTNGGCTATGAGGTACAGTAAAAAAATAAGTAAAAAAACCCTTCAAAAAACCCCCCAAAACACAAAGCCAAACTTCAAGACTCAAACCTAATTAAATTTTTTTTATCTTTCTTTTCTGATATACATTTAAACACTGTCATGATCCTTCACATTAAATACATTGACTAGACATTCAATTTTACATGCAAGAAATTCCTCTCTAGTTTAGATCTAGCCATGAAACATTTTGAAATTGCCGTAGCTTTTACACTTATGTTTGATTAAATGTAGTTAAAAACTAATCACATTCAACTGATGGGCTTTGAAATGGTAAACATAACTAGTGTATGATTGCACAATGGAATAAATTTGAAAAGTAAAATTAGTAAGTTTTTCAAGCAAAGATAGATAATGCTGGTTTGTTTTTCTGTTCTGTCACTGATAATTTTAGATCTGTTTACTTTAATTAGTACCCTAGATATCTGCCTTGTTAAACCAGGGTGAAGTTTAGCTGATTTAGCTCCAGCATTGGTACATCTGTACTTGAGACAATGTGTTGTCGCTCTGCTTTGCTGTTTCTTGTATAAAAAAGAAAATGTAGATTTTAGAAAATATCTATTGATACAAATCACAATTAATAGTGAAATATGCAACAGATGGTGAAACTTAACAATCATTCTATCAGACTAATAGTATACTGTCTTCATTTTGGAATTTGCTTTTCCCAAAAGATGCTGTTGGGCTGAAGCCATATTGACAGCTGGTGTGTTCCTAATGTAGTTAGTTTGATATACCTCATCTATTAAATTCTGTGCATTTTCCAAAATAACAGATGACAAGTGCAACTGACCACCTGGGAAAATGCATCTTTAGTAGAAAGCTT
>WEIT01039933.1:0-13098 GCA_013389985.1 Dryoscopus gambensis
AACATTTGAGATTGTTTTACCTCTTCCTGCTTTGAACTGCTTCAGAGAGAAAGGCAGTTTCATTGCTCCCATGCTGTTCTCAGGATCATTTTCTTATAGATAATTGGAGGATCAAAAACATCAATTGTCTAATTGCCTTCAGCATGGAAAAAAAGTGAAGGAAACAAGAATTCACGAAATGTTCACAAGGGGAATGCTCTTGGCTGGAAGGGAATTTTCTATACATGTGTATATCAATAGATAGTTGCAACACAAATGCTTGCAGCTAGAAGCTGGGACCAGATCCAGTCACTCTGCACTTCCATTTGAAAAGTGTAGAACACGTTCAAATAGCAAAAGAGACTCTAGCCTTGTGATATAGCACGTTGTGTTTGTAAAAATACTTTGGTGAGCATGCCCTGGGACTCTCTGGAAGTTTAAGAGCGTCCAAACTTGCCAAATTGCTCAGCTTTTACAAACCTATTACAGAGTCAGACCAGAACCCTCAGTTCTTTTCAGGACTGCAGTATTCCTTCGTGCCATTAGTTATTGGTTTTAGTTAGGCAAAATTCCTCTTAGCTTCTATCAGTTTTACCAACATGAAGGTGAAACAATTTTGGCCTTTGAAAATAAAGGGATAAGAGGTTAATGCACTAATTGAAACAGCTTCATTAGGTAGATTTTAAATTTTACCACAGAGCTCCTCCAAGCCACATCCTGCCCATCACACATATGGCTTTGTGGTGGGATAATTTAACAACAACAACCACAAAACCAAAAACCGAAGCTGAACGTACAACATTTTGTTATCTCTAGCATTTCAAAATTCTCCAACACTGTAATTCCATCCCACTGCACACTGCCCTTTGTTTACATTTGCAAGGAGTTTGGGGTTTATATGTTCTTATTCCTCACCTGAGTCAGGGCTGTCAAAACCTAACTGGCTTTCAGACTGCTGCTTATACAAACGATGAACTGGAATGCCTTTCTTTTACTGTTTTAAAAGGCTTCTGCCTCAGACCCATTCAGTGACCCCCAGTCTAGTACAGGCAGATTGTTTGTCTTCATCTGAAGTTGAAAGACGTGAACAACGTTTCATTATTTAGTAAAAATGTGGGAGTTTGAGCTTAGGGCAATACAGATTTTCTATTGGGAACGGACCTGTTTAAGGACTTTTTTCTCCTCTATTGTTGCTTCTATAGCATGCCCTGTTAGAAGTCTCAATCCTTTACTCCTAACCTAAAACTGTAAACAATTGTATATATGTTCATTCTGCTTTCAGCACTTGGGCTCTGGTAGTTAGTTTTCTAGGCAATGGGAAGAAAGAGTGGTCTCTTCTCAATTTCTGTAGATGCTTTCTACCCATGTTGGGACCAGCTATTAAGTACTAAGTAAACACCAAGTTTAAGAGTAAAGAAATTTAAAACTGCACATCTATTAAAAGAAATAATTATTCTATCATTTAAATTGAGCTCCTCAGTAGTGTTCAGGAACATATAATAAAGACCATGTATGGGTAGGTGTAATTGGATGCAGTTGCCTTAGGAACAAATGTTCAGCATACAAAGCAGGAAGCCTGCTTAAAAGGCAAACTCAAAGACTTAAGCCTGGTAGGTGAAACCTGGCTTGACTGAAGTTACTGAGAAAAGTGCCATGGGCTTGGTTGGAGTCAGGGATTCATCCCAACAGCTTTTCTAATTCCCTCATTATTATCAGTGCAGAACTAAATAATACATTAAAAAGTGCTGTACTGGAGATGCATTTCCCTGTATCCCTTGCTCAGTAAGCTCATCACAAAACAGAAACTACCTAGAGAGTGATAAGAGAGTTTAGGCATATACTCTAAAGATTCTAGTTTCAGTACCACTTCCAGTGTATTTTCATTAAATAGACACGAGATATCGCGCCTTTGGAGAAATGTTATTGTAGGGTGTAAAAGAATTTGACATGCAGAGATAAAACACTGTCTGGTATATCAGTATCATTTTAAAGTAATATTAATAGCAAAGATTCCTATAAAGATGCTATGCAAAAATCTTTTCATTTTGTAGAAATAAATACAGAATGCCTAATATTGTTTGCCAGAATTATTTCCAGTGAGACCCAGCTTTTACTATGCAGATAGCAGCAACAGAAAGCACAAAGTATTGTTCCCAGTACAAGACATATTTCTTGTCCATGCATTTCTCTACAAAGAAATTACTCACCTGTGCTTCTATGAGTTACTCTCATTTTTGTTTCCATTTGGAGAAATATCATAAGACATGAAACTACTTCTCACCCTGGGTGAAGTCAGAACATTTACAGCCCTCTACCTCTTGAAATCACTGTTTGCAAAAGACAAGGAATTTCCTACAGATATTAAACTACAAATTACTAAGCTGTAAAGTTTGACAGCAAGTTGTCTTTGAAACAAGAAAAGCAAATAAATAAGCTTTTTATTAAAAAAGTTGTTTATCAAATAATACTTCCCAAAGACTGTGAAGTAATTTTATGAACTAGAACCAGAGATCCAATCCCACACTACACCTTCTAAAAGGATCTTCATAAGTCTTACAAGCCAACAACCGTGTGAAGGCAGTCATTTAAGATGTCTTGGTGCACTCCTCATCTATTCTCCCAAGGTAACCTGGCAAGCTGGAGAAACCATGCAGCAGTCAGATAGCCTCCTGAAATCCCTGAAGCCATGCATAGAGTAGCTCTATTCCTTCATGCTAACCTAGTTTTCATTCCAACTCATGTAATTTCCCAGACTGATAAAGAGGACTTTACTTCCCTTATATTGGAAGAAAGTTCACGTGGCTGTATGTAGGAGTCCCACGATATACCTACAATAATAACTAAATGTGAGCTTACGTTCATTTCCAAGTCAAAACTCATCTGTCATTCCCATGTCTATCAAGAAAACTTAAACCATTTTTGAACTGCTGAATGCCCCAGAATTCTTGTCTGGGCATAATCTGTGGCTTGCATGAAACCCGAGTTCCCAAATTCAGGCCCTGGAATACACTTGCAATGTATGTAAGAAATAGCTGAAATATAAGTCCTAAAAAACAGAGGCCTCTAGTCACAATATATGATGTAGAAGTGTCAGGAAGCCAAATCTGCTAAAAAAATTAGCCCTTTCTGTTCTTTTCTCACTCCTCTTGCTCAACTTGAAAGTGATCAATCTCCTAACTTAATTAAAGACATTTTCCATGGCTCCACTGACATTAAGGGGTTCGTTTCTTGACTGCCTTTTTCTACCTTTACATTATTTTGTAATTTTTTCTCTTTAACTAGCCTCTGGAAATCAAACCTAAACATATTTCTTTACTTTATAAATGTCTTGTTTCTGAAGAAAGACCCGCAAGTGAGAAATTACCAGGCCAGCAGAACACTAAATGCTATGCAGCAAAAAAATCATTTCAGCAAAAGTACAAGGAACAGTGTTTTCTGTCATTAATTTCCATTCCATGGAAAGTGCTAACCAAAACCATAAGCAGTAGCTAGCGTCTAAGCTGAAAAAGTAAACATGATTACCATCTTCGCTTGTCCAGAATAAAAGGCTGCATGGTAATTAAATCAGTCTCAAAGTTTCCAAAAAACATTGCATAAAGTGAGAAGGAGAGACAACAGAATCATAAAGCCATGAAGTTGTACTTCCTGTTTCATGGTGCAAACACTGCACTGTTGATGTTAATCCTGGCACTGCATATTTCAACTAGGGCAAAAAATTTGCAAGCAGATAATCCCTACTGAACATGCAATGAACCAGACTATCTGAAAAGCAGTTACTGTTTGAAACAGGAAAAACAACTCCAGGTTTTCAGGACATGACCATGAATACACCATCACTATCCTCACACAAGCACATCAGCTCTGAAGGAGCAGGGTCTTGCTTCACTTCCCACCTGAGCACAAACCTGTGCTCTGTACACACAACTGCATGGATCTGGCAAAGCCAAAGCAAGATACCCGGGATGAGGCAGAGCCCACAGGCTGCCACAGGGCTACAAACAGCTCAACACCCAGTGAGCTTAAGGGTGGAATGACTTGGCCTGCTCAGCTTGAACAGTGGACAAGCAGCTCAATTGCAACGCTTCTTTGGTACCTTAGCTGGTGTGAAGAGTGAGTGAGGAAAAGCATCAAATTTGTGGTATTTCTGATGTTAAGTGTCAAGGAAAAAAATACCCTTTGGGTTGTTACTATTGCATCAGCTCTGCCACAATATTTATGTCGCAATGGGGTCAATAGGATTCTGCACCAGTGCTCAAAATTGAAAATCTGGTTGCTTCCTTTAGACATATAAGGCACTTTTCATTAATTATTTGACAGAGGTCAGTTACAGCAAAGCAAAAAGAACATTTAATTGCAAGATAAAGGCCTTATTATTTCACTAAAAGCCAGTTACATTCCCTTGTCCTGGAGAAGCCCAAATATCAAATCTCCTTGCCTCAGATGATTGGCTTGCTGAGTTAACATATCCTATTGACTATGTGATGTCATTGTTATTTTTCTAAATGTGAGGCTACCTCAATTCCTACACTGCTAGAAGAGCTTTTCTCAGAAAACAGCCCAGTTCCTCTATTGGCAGATATGCTCACGGAAGCAAAATGACAGGAAGCAAAATAAGGCACATTTGGTAAAAAAAAAAGAATCTTATTAGGCCCTCAAGTTCCAGAGAAAAATAGAGGTGTCTAAAACCATTTAGATGCACTTTTTTATAAGGGGAGATGACTGAGTGGAAAACAAGCTTCTCAAAGTCTAAAGAAAATGAAATCAGGGAATATCACCGCTGCATCCCTTCTGTCTAAGGAATACTTCATGTAGTGGTTCATAAAGAAAATATTTCTCCATGGTCTTCCATGCAATCACAGTATCCTTTTTTCTTCCAAGGATATGCTGAGGAATGAAAGAACACGTGCCTAGTGAAGACAAACAGGGAATCATAAATGCTCAGGGAAGTGATTTCTACAGTAAGATGTATCACATGAAGGCAAGCTATTCCCTAAGTAGGAACCATGATTTGCAGATAAATTTCTACAAACATAAGAGCTCATCTTATTCCTGTTCTCAGAGTAGTCATCATTCACAAGCAACAGCGGGAAGTCTATGGCTTCAGCTTCCAAAACACCAAGAGGGACAAAACTACACCCTCGCATTCCAAAGGATGGCACTTGCCAAAGGGCTAAAGTGGCCTTCACATAACTTCTCTATAGAATCACAGAACAGCGTGGGCTGGAAGGGACCTTAAGGATCACCTGGTTCCAACTCCCTGCCATTGGCAGGGGATAGCTGCCCCTATACCAAGTTGCCATCCCTCTCTTACTCTCTTGAGGCTTATTTGATCTCAAGTAAATGGCAGAAATTATCAGCAATTTACACAAGGAATATGAAACACAAACACCTCATTATACTGAAGAGAGATTATGGCACAAAAACTCACCTTGAAGACAGCCCTGAGATGAGCCAGAATCTAGTAAAACTAGCTATTAAGCTAATGAGCATTGCTGGTCGCTGTCCTTTTGTGGCTTTGTGTTTCAGTAACACTCCAGTAACACAACAGTAACTGATATCACGGTTGAACAACACAGGCTTTGTAGTCTGATTTCAATGCCATTATCTTGTGCAATTAATTGTTTTTATTAAAGAAATCATTATTTAAAGCTGCAAATATACATCACACAGTGCACTCCAGAACTATTACAGAAATTTACCCTGACGAAGGGTCTGCAATAAAAATAGTTACAAAAATGAGTATTTGTTCATAATTCTTGATAGTTTCCAAATTATTTTTTCACAAAATTAACTTGCTTCCTCATTATTCCACATCAATTCAGAGTAGTATGTAATTTTAACAACAATCCATTATTATTGATCAGTGAACATGTTCACACTTCTATTTAAAAAAAAAGAAATAAATGCAGTTTTCCAGTGAAAGGATTCTCAAATGCAGGTAACTCTCCTCAAAACTGTTAACATGGGCTCTGACTTTGCAAAAATGTACGACTAGGTTTAGCAGTAGGTTTTCACGGTGGAGACTTCAGTGGTATATTCTAACACAGCAGCATTTAATGATAACATTCATTAAGGGTATAAAATGAATGCTGGAAGTCAACAGACTCCTAATTGCTGTCCCATGAACTATTTTGCATAAATGGCTGAAGATGACATGCAATTAAAGCTGCACTGAAAAAAATGCTGAAAGCAATGAATTAATTTGTTTACACAGCAAATAAGCAAAAAAAGAGGGTCCATTTTGTAGGTGGTGTTTTTTAGTTACTTCCCTTTGAAACCTAGATACAAAACATGAAATATTTATTCATCTGCCTAGTTAAAAGTGGTGGTTACTTAACAGTACACAATTAAAACTGTTTCGTAAACAAGTTACTAAATGTTCACTAAACATTTACCATTTACTAAATATTTATTAAACAATCAAAAATGTTTAGCAAACCAGTTTAAATTAGAATTTACTTGGCTTGCCAGCAAGAAATTTAAAACTTAAAGTCTGTGATTAATTAAGCTCTGTATTGTAACAGGAACCAGTTTTCTCCTTAGTACTGGCCAAAAAATTATCATTAATTTTCAAAAGCCTAAGAACCCCCATGTTTCTTCTCTATTGGAATTGTCTTGAAAAATAAGGTTCTGAAAGGCTTTTTCTTTAAATACACACCTGGTATCTTTGCAGCTGCTCAGTATTCAGCACCTGTACTGCTCTGCCCTGCCTCGGGTGGCCAGATTGTGCTCATTCTCAGTTGCAAGACCACCCAAAAAGCTAAAACCCACAGGAGCCAATGGGTTCCCTTTGAAAGGAGAAACATACCCTGTGGTGTCTGGGATACAAGCAGACTTGTGGTTGGGGCTCTGAAATACTTAAAGAGACTGTTTCTGGGGACAGCTCTTCTCAGTTACACTGACTAACGTGTACATGAAGAAATTGCTTAAGAAGTTTTTGTGTGAGCTGCCATGTGGGCATAAGTCAGTAATATCCCTGGTTCATATATCACCACATGTGGGTTTAGCTTGCGGCAGATAACTGCAACTGACATTTGAAACAACACTACAGTAATTTAAACCTGCAGTGCAATTCATCACCCTTGCTTTCTTTCACCTGTAGGCGTTCCCATGTTTTCATAGCTTTCCTTGGTAGCATAAAAATTACTTATGTTAGTATTGACAATGAAGAGTTGAAGAGCATTGATTAAAAAATAAACTAGGCTTCAGATGCCATAAGCCTATCTTAAAGGAAAAAAAAAGAAAAATGAAGAGCTATAAAGCACATACTGTTATTCATCTTCTAAGCTTCAGTGCTGACCCACAGATTGAGTGTTGTAGAAGGGCTGTTGACCTAAAGATTGACCCTGGGGAGAGAAAATTTAGATAGCTGCACCAAGCAAGACATCTAGAGGTTACTCCATGTTTTCACCTGAAAAGCAAGATTCTCACATAATCATTTTACCTCAGAAACAGCAACATAAACGATACAACCAAGTCTTGCATTAGTTATAAAAGTATTAAACTCAGTATTTATGCATTGGAAAGCAAGCAATCAGTTTAAATTAATTGCTTACAGTTGGCCTGAAAATGGCTTTCCCCAGAGAAAATTATAGTCTTCAACTTACATCTTTGAACTTCTGGAGTATATCACCTCAAAAGTAATTTAAATTCTCCCTCAAATGCAAATACATGAAAATGGTACTTGCACAAATTTCTTTTGATTCATATCCTCGCTGGATTTGCTTTCAGGAACTGTGAAATTTCAGCATTCAGTGGTACATGAAAAGAAAATCCCAAGGAGGAACACGGGGGATCAGTTGGAAGCACTGGTCTTTAGCTCTATAACTGACACTCTAATATTTATAAGGGTACAGTTCTCATACATTAAATTAACTAAAACCAACACTAAACTATTACCTTGAAAGGCTATCAAAGTCTGTAACTGGGAACAGTCTGCCCAGAGGAGTTAGGAGTGCCCCATCTCTGGAAGTGTTCAAGGCCAAGCTCAATGAGGATTTGAGCTAGCTGGTCCAGTGAATGTGTCTCTGCCTATGGCAGGGGGATGGAAACTAGATGACGTTTAAGGTCCCCTCTTACCCAAACCATTCTGTGATATAATTCTGTGATTGGCATACTCAGACAATTATGCTTTCTGAGCAACGTTCAGGCTATTCGGCCAATGTGTTCCAGTATGTTACTTACATCAGTGATAGCACTTCACTTCCAGATTCAGGTCAAGACCTAATGTGCTGCACACTGGATGAGTACTATATTGAAATTTTGTGCATTAAAATTATATGGTTTATTTTGTTATTGCTCAAATAACTACAAAGAAATATTAAAAACAGGAAAACTAATATTTAAAGTAGCAGAGAGAAGCAAAGCCAGAGCACTTCATTTAGTGGACACAATCCTTCCCTTTCACCTGAACATCATGTCTCTTAAAAGTCATCACTAGAACAACCTGGAATTATTCACAAGGCCAAAGTCTCAGAGAAACGTATGTTCTCAAGCCATGATCCACAGACAGCGGTCAATTCCTAGTAAATAAAATTGAGAGGAGTTAAAACTACAAACTATTCTCTTAATTATCTTTCTGCAGGTAGAGAAGCATCTGTGAGCACACAAAGAATGTAAGTGAATAAAAGAGGGAGGCCAAGGCCCAAATAATCCTGATTTGTCCATAATAAGTCTGTATTTACAAACACATGCTAAGGATATATGAAAGTCCCTGCTTTAAAAGAAAGACCCTAATCTTAAACAAGGAGTAGAAGCAGGTGATCTGTAGGAAGAAGATTGCAAAATAGGGATAGCTGGCTCAAGCCCACGTGAATGTATTTAAAATACTAATCACATAATGACACACTGCAATATTGAATCACCACAAAATAGACCTAGTTAGAGAAAAATGAATGTTTGGTAAAGGTGGTAGCTATGCACATTTGTTTCCACAGGAAATAAGCACCCTGCCGATTGCTACAGTCATTAAAATAGACAAGTCTTCCATACTGACCAGGAAGACAGTCCAAGAGCTTTGTGACACCGGTATTTGTCAAGTGCAGAAAAGCTCCTAGGGAACTATACTTCTAAAAATACTTAAAATATTTAGAAAACTGATTCTGACTGACAATGGTGTGAAATGGAAACTAAAATATGGCTGTTCTCCTCCAAACTTGCCTTTGCTCTTCAGCTGAAGTCCCAGGCTTCCAGAGGCAGAAATCATGAGAATTCACATAACCTTCATGGAAGAGAACAGCAGTGCTAATACAGCTCTAACAATAGCTTCTTTGACAGAAGACTGTCAACGGGATCTACAAATCTTGTGGCATTGTTTTGGGGGCTTTTTTAAATTAAAGTCTTTGATCCCTATGTTCTAACTAAAAGAAAAAATTTAAAGTCAACATACGTCTTATTGATAATGAGAATTTCACAAATATTGAGCTGTTACATTTGTAGCTGCATAAGAGTATGATTCTACAATCTGACTGCATCTTACCTGTTTCTTCCCCTCTGCCTTTATATTTGAAAAATCAAATCACATGCTGCAAAATATTTCCGACGGGACATGTATGAATATTTTATTTAGACTGGAGAGCAGTTAACCACGTAATTAGTTACCCTGGAAATCAAAGGATTCAGAAAAATAAGAACTACCAGATTGGATCAGGAAACACTCCTATTCTCTTTCTAAAGGCTGGCAGATGCTATGGAGGGAAGCACAAGAAACCCTCAAGAAAAGTCTCCTCACAGCCTAAGGAGGGGCTAATTTGGATTCTGGATAATGAAGTTTAATATTCTCTCCAATATGTTTCCTATTTTACCACAATTCTAGATCTTTTCACTGCTATTACAATCCCTTGAAATTGTCATCTCAAGAATAAATTACATGTTTTCTTAAATATTATTTCTTTATCTATCAGTCTTTAATTGATGGCTTTTCAGCTTCTTTGCCTGCTTTTTTCTCTTATGACACAGTAAGAAGAAAAACTCTACCTGACTAAGCAACGTGTCATTACTTTCCAATACTTTTGTGTCAACCCCTTTAAAGTAAACAGCAAAAACTCTTGAGACTCTTTACAGATTGCCTGTACTCTCCTTGCTCATCTCAGAGCCTCCTGTAATATTTTTTGAGAGCAGATAACCAAAATTACAGTATTTCACTAAATTCTCTGAAGGCATCCTAACACACAGGAACTACATTACATTATTCCAGTTCCTAAAATCTGGTTTGCAAGTGCAGTCAAACAGCAGAGGTCTTCCCTGAGCTGTGTACAGTGCCAAACTCACCAGCCAATGTATTGTGAAAGTTGGGAGGTAATTTTAGCATTTTCAAGAAACGTGAGGCTTCTGTTTGTGTTAACTGAATGACATTTTTTGACATTTCAGTGAGTCACCTGGCTGGGACAGGTCTCCCTAGGGTAATGTTACCAGTCCTTTCTCATTCTGTCCAATCCAGATCAGTTTGTGTCTTTAGCACAATTTCACTTCTTCCTCCTCTCTTTCCAACTAATTTATAAGAATATTAAATACTGGAGTTGCTACATAATCTTGAGGCATCCTGGTGTGTTTTAAATTGTTCTCCAAGCAAGTTTTGGGGTCATGGCAACACTATCTCAGGTTATCAATGGTAGTTTCCCTAATGGAGTTTTGCTAAAACAAAAACAATCAAATAAGCAAAAACTTTCTGGATCTCTCAAACAATTTTATATATCCATACATACACCTGTATATATATATAAACAGTCTGAATAAAGTATGAAAGGAATACACTCGAGTGCAAAAGAAGTAGATCTGGCCCTACAGGCAATTTAGTTACAATAAAAAGAACGTCACCAAGAGAGACAGAATAAATAAATCTAGATCAGACCATATTATGGACTTATTTTCTGCAAAGCAGGTCCATTATTAGTGCACTCCATAATTATAATCATAGGGCATCCAAATGTCTACAAGCATGCAAACTAAGATGACAAAAAGTACCCAGGTTGCAACTGGAGCTTAACAAAAATCATTTGTTCACAGTACTTGAGCCAAATAAATTTTCTAACTGCAAAGTCACAAGGAAAGTCTGTATCCCAAAATTAGACATCAGCCCAACTTGAAGGAGTATTTAAAGAGGTTTCAGAGCGGCTGTGACAAAGTTGTCTTCCCACTTTAGATGATATACCCTATTCAGTCAGCTATTCAGCTGATGCAGATCAACATGGCTCTCCTTAAACCATGCCGTAGAGATATGTCTTTTCTTCTATGTGTCCATGTTCCTAGTAACTCAGATTTTAAATTGGTAACAAATTCACTTAACCTATTCTTTTTAGACATATGTTTATGAAAATCAGACACTTTGTATATTTATTCCCCGCTATTATACCTCAAGTATGTAATTTTGTTATTCAGATCAAATTAGGAGAGAAAATGTAACTAGAATAGCAGGCTTAGGCTTGCTATTAACTTTTTCAGACAGAGTTATAAATTTCAACAAATAGGTTATAATTGAGAAGCCAGCATGACCTTTATTATTTCAGAAGGTTCAGCCATAGCAGCTCAGTGTGACTTCAGCTAGACTATTAGTCACTCTGTCAGATAGAGCCATTAACATCCAACTCAGTCTGGCATCCACACATGATCTGATCCTTAAAACTGGCCTGAATAAGCTTTACTCTCAAGAACAGCCCCAATCTAGGCACTGGAACTGCTCTTATAGAAATACCATACTCCTAGTCAGTAAAGCAGCAAGTATCTGATATTTCTGTCGTAATTGCAATCAAAGAAAAAAATTTTAAAAGGCTCTCACAGAAGAGGTATTAGAATATTTATTAGTAAAGTCCTATTTTCAGGCAGTCAGGAGTGGCTCTTCCTCAGAGAAAAACTGAACAAGTACTGTGTGCCATGCCTTCTTGTATCATTCTATTCCATTATTAAGGACACTGCCAAATAGATAACTCAGTAGTAAATATTTCAGAACATTTGCACTTAATACTTAGGGAACTACAATATGAAAACAACCACTTTATCAGAGCCAGTGTTTCCAGCAAAGCAATGATTTCTGTTACAGCAGAATCCTTTTTTCAACAAAAACCCCTCTGATGTTACAAACGACATTAAGACAACCAAAATAATGTTATGACTTCAATTAATTGGTAAACTATTCTAGAACTTTTTAATGCATACAATTGACATAAACATGATGAAAGATGGACAAGAAATAGGGCATTACACACACAAAGAAAATACTAGTTGATAAACTACAACGACTCAAGGTAATGCTTTCTTTGTAAATGATGTATGTGAAGGAATACAGCTACACCTCTCTTCATATCCTTATCATTGGAAGTTTCTCAAGTGCATGCATACGGAAGAAACAGTTCTACTCGACATAGGGAAAGACAAATCATTCAGCTCAAGTGCTGTGAAAATCTGACAGACTCCTAAAACAGCGGAAACACACACTGATAACGTGTTCCTTGTGGAAATGGTATGTGCATGAACGTGCAGGGGCTTTTACACAGCTGTCAACCCACGGTAATCACCGTCGCTAAGTGTGCCTGCAACATGAAGACAAATATTTGACCTATTTTCTTTGCGGAATTTAGCTGTCATCATTCTTAGCACCACGCTCTCGTGAAACAGCTACTGCCAAAGGACTAAGGCAACACGGGCATAGAATTCTTCGCCGGGAGTGAGAGCACTTCCTTGCACAGAACGAGGTTTGCTCCAGCGGTAAAGCAATCGGCCCCTCGAACCCACATCCCTCAGCCGGTTCCGGGCTGCCCCCGCTCGCCCCCGTCCTGGCAACCTCCCACGCCCGTCCGTGCCGGGGACTCACGTTTGTAGCTGGCGGCCCAGGGCTGGTAGCCGTAGTAGCCGGTGATGCGGAGGATGCGCTCCTCGATGGAGGTGAGCCCCACGGACGCGCTGGTGAGGTCTTCCACGGAGCGGGACCACTTCAAGTCCTCTTTAATGGCCTCGTCCACCACCAGGTACTTGAGCTGCCGCAGCTGCGGGCTGATATCGGACAGCCGCCGGGGGCTAACATCGGGGGAGCGCCGCATGCCGCTGCGAGTCGGGAGAGGGGCGTCAGCCCGGGGACGCGCTGCCAACGCCGCCGCCCCTCACCGGCCCCGGGCGAAGTTGGCGGCG
>WEIT01039934.1:8136-18516 GCA_013389985.1 Dryoscopus gambensis
GCCGCGCGAGGGGGGCGGGGCCAAGGCGGGCGGGCGGAGCGTCCCGTGAGGGGCGGCGGGGTCGCGGGTGCCAGGGAGAGTTTCCAGCCTCGCCAGTGGTACGGGTTCACGGAGTCATCCGGGTTGGAAGAGAACTTTAGGATCATCCGGTCCAATCGTCCACTCAGCACCACCACTGTAATCCCACAGCCACTAAACCACATCGCCCAGCGCCAGATCCAGACGCCTCTTAAACACCTCCAGGGATGGCGACTCCACCACCTCCCTGGGCAACCTAGTCCAATGCCTGGTCCATATCCCACTTGTCGGGCTTTGTGGCCGTTGTTTCATTAGGCTTAAAGTGCAGGTTTTGGTGGCATTACAGGGAAGCGCCAGTGGGCCCCGCAGCTGCTGCAGCCCCGCGGGCAAACGGGGCACGGCCCCGGCCGGGCAGCACCTGCCCCGTGCCTGGTACCTGGTGTCAGCCTGGCACTGCGCTCCTTTCCCTGTTCCTTGCCCTTGGAAGTCCCCGGCCGCCAGGGCTGCCCCTGTGAATCATGTCAGCGGCAGGCGGGTCCCGCCGCAGAGTGCCGTGATGCAAGGCAGGTGTATTCACCGATGCTGTGTGTCTGCACAGTGCCGTGATGCAAGGTAGGTGTATTCACCGATGCTCTGTGTCTGCATCGCAGTGCATGCCTGAGAAATGAGGGTGCCACCTGGGGCAGTGCTTACATCTGCCCGGAGATAAATATAGGTCGTTCACCAAAGGGCAGTTGCTGTGGAAGGGAAGAATGGTTAGAAAATGCCAGATTCTGTAAATTAGCAGAGGGGCACCTCTGAAAGTTAGGCTGGTCAGCCAGAAAGAATCTAGGTCCCAGATGCCAGGGGACTGACTGAAGAGTTAGTGGGTTTTGAAGCTGAAATGTGCGTCAAAACATGTCTTGCTCAAGATCCCCCAAAGGAAGGAGGTGGCATAGCCAGGAAGAGAATTTCTTTCGGGTGACTCTTGAACTGGACTCTGAATATCAGGGCATTGTGTGATGCACATTTTGCATCCAGCTCCACGTATGTCCATCATTACTGTTTTCCTACAGGTGCCTGTACACTGCACATGTCTGCAGGGCACAGAAGCAGCATTCCTTCTCTGAGCTAGTTTATCTTCTGTAACAGTGATTTCACCAGTTTTGTCCCTTGGAGTTGGTTGCAAACACTTCCTATTGGGACTATGCTTGTTCATATACGACATATTTTTTTTAATCTCCTGATCAGAATTAAGTATATACACCTAGAGTAGGTGTTATATAAGAGCAACACAATAAACAATGATTGCAACATGACTATGCAATAGGAACCAGTTCTTTTCAAAATTACAGTACAGTCAAAATGCAGATCAAACAAAGATGAGAAGGGAAAGATTACCAGTTGTTAATAGGAAGAATATGGCTTACACATTGTTTCAATATAATTTCAATGTCATTTCTCCTCCTAAGTACTTCCTTTGCCAAATGAGGACAACCTCTTATGTTGAGGTTTTATTCCCATTCCATGACAGTTAAGATAAAGTCATTTGAAAAGGTTTAATTTTGACTCTTGTAAAAACAGTTTGCAGAACAAAGTAAATTTATACTAAAACAGAGATTTTTCATTTTGAAAATGTCGCAAGAACACTTTCCAACAAATTTCGTGCTCTTTTCAAAACCCAAAACTTACCCCGCAAACCATTTTTGAGGAACTGGCATTACGTCTTCAAGAAAGAAGAAAAAGAACAACTTTTACTATCCCCATTACTGCAGATGTCTCTGGATTAACTTCTCTAATGATTGCTTCTGTGCTTCCTGACACTGGCCTTATGCTTATGGCAGCCGTGGACTGCCAGCCTCTTGCCTTCTCTTCATCTAAGTTGCTTTTAATGCACATTTTTTTATCTAAAAGTGGAAGAGTGCTGACTCACCCTCAGACACTGTTCAGACTAGCACATTACCCTCAACAAAAAATAAAACTATGCTTCTAACAAGTAATCTCAATTCTCATGTCAAATAGCTTTCTTTTACGCGTGAGTTTATAGCTACCACACACTAGCACAAGTGTAATGATAGTTCTAATTTTGTTACTAAAAGCTGAATTTGGAGCCTGAGCCTTGTTTTGGTGCAGATTTATGACCCAATGTGTCATATTTACTAACACAGATTCCTCTGTAGCTCCTCCTTTCATGTCTGAGGTCTGTTCTGTCACTGTCCAAGGTGGAGATAATTACCATTTTTTTAGTGCAGATTTTCTACTTCCATACATAATGTACGAAATGAGGTTTTAACTCTTTGAGTTACACAGAGAACTAATGGAGATATTTGTTATGTGCATATAATGTTATTTCCAGGTGGGTCAAGCCAGAAGGAAGACAGGCAGGTGGAGGAGGACAGATAAGCATAGAAGAGTGAGGCACCCTATGGCTTACCTGGGTCAGCCCAGCTGTATCCCAAACATCTCATGTCCTTCTGCAGTCTGGCCATAAGGGAATGCTTCCTGTGCACAAGAGGGTCGCCCCTGTTGGAAAGTTCACATCTGAGCATTGAGCAGCCTTAAAGCCAGCTTACAGCAACCACAACAACATGCACAGCTGTGAAGACCCCCAGAATTTACCCTTGTGCAGAGAAGAGATCAGCATTCTCCCAGGCAGTCATTTACAGTTTGGTTTTTATTTTTTCCTGAAGTCCTATCAGCCCTCTGATTTTAGATACTGATGGTATCACTAAAGGACACTGGACGTTGCTTAGGCGCCTGTCAGTCCACACAGAATATCTCCACCTGAGAACACGTCACCATCTTGCTGTCAGCACCAGAAGGATGGCCCTTTGCATTGACCTGTGTGTCTTGAAGGTCACAACAGATCTTTAATTACTTAAACACTGGGTTTATAATCTGATTTATATCTTAACATATAATCTTAATCATCTGAAAGGCATCAGAAATTTTAGAAGAACGTAAAGAGCACATTACATTGGAATCAATCTAAATTTACATTTTTATATATAGGCCTTTTAAAAGCAGAACATAGCTTGTGTTAACTTCCAGAAAAATATTCACTACATACCTGTGATTTTTTTATTTCAAGTTGTGACTTTTTGCTTGGTAAGGCTTAATTGTGCTTCACCAAAGACAGGGACTGTGATTTTTTTTTTTTTTTTTTTTTTTAAAATAACCATCCTTTCCAGGGAATCTTACATGCATATTCGCAGGTCTTCCTTACACAGGGGTGAGGGATTGAAATGCAAAAGCATAAGGAAAAAAAGTATTTCTATCACAGAAGGATGCAGAATGACCACATCCTGGTCTCCACCTAAATGCCTGACTGCAAACTCAGGGGCAAGCATTTCAGGGCTTGAACGCACTGTAAGGTTAAAAAAAAAAAATAGCATTTGCTTATGTGGTGGGAAAAACAGTGAGATCCCTCCCTGTAAAGCCCAGATTCAGGGGGAGGCTTCCCTCCCCCCTTCTCTTTATTATTTTTCACTTTTTTTCTGTAAATGCCTGCATCACTTTGCACCTCATGGTTGCTTTCAGATTTGCATGACTGATACATGACACAGTAACCATATACAAGACCGTTCAAGAATCCAATGAATGAACTGCAGAGTGGCTTTTAATAGCTCATATTGAGGATTCTACCAAAAACGGAATCTTACTCTAAATCACTGAAAGAACGAAAAAAGCTCAGGACAAGTAGATAAATGTATACTTTTAGTGCCTTAATTCCTTCCCTACAAATCAAAACCAACTGACTGATTTGTGTACCAGGTTCCTAGATTTCAGTAGGTACAGCGACAAAAGCTTCCTATAAAAACAGGATCATATTCAGACATATGATTTACCAGGACACTACTACATTTCTCTTTGAAGAAACGGAACCATTTCAAGGCATAGTGTTTCACATTATTTCCATCCACTTAGAGACTCTTTTTGCTTTCCTGTATGTCCTGAGTGAATAAAAAGCTTGTTTTTATCTTTCTCAATCACTTCAGAGGAGTTTAGGCAGAGGTATAATTCACTGTAATAAAGCTACCTGCACTTCAGGTAGATCTGTAAGTTTGGAGTTGGTTTTTTTCTTATTTCTTCCTTCTCTGGAAATAACATACATACACCTTTATTTGCTTTAACAAGGAGCACAGCTGGGTTTTACTTTTTGTGTTGTTTGGGGTCTTTTTTGACATGGTAGAGGCAGTAGAGGTGGCCGAGAGGCCTGAGGGTGCAGTGAAAGGCTGGGGAGTGGCAAGACAAGAAGGAAAACAAGCAGCATAAAGTTATTCATTTGCTCACTCATGGAAACTTGTTGCTTGGAACATTGGCTAGGATGTGTTTAAATTTAATTTCTATTGCATTTAAATGCCACCACAAACACAGTGAATGCTAAAATATGACCGTCTAAATAGCTCAACAGTTTCAAAATTAAACCAGACTAAATTACTTTCAAATAGGAAGTAGGAAGAAAAAGAGATGTTGAGGTACTGTCTCAACCTATGTTCTCTGTTACTGACCTGACTTACAGACAAAAGCCTTGCTGATGGGCACAGTTTAAGCCAGGTTCTCCCTCAGAGCTCTGTGCATCACTTTCCATGCCATCAGCCTGCCAGGAGCAGGCTCCACCAGCACTTGTTGCACAAGACCTGCCTGCAGTGCCGGCGGACTCGCAGCCGACTGTTTATAGCAGAGGATGGGCAGGAGGAGATGATGAGGTTTCTGTAATGAGCACATCATGTAGTGGCACATTTCAAAAACAGGTCTAACAAGACAACGCACATAATAACGAAAATTAATGCTGTCCAAACAGCACTGGCTTCCCTTTCAGTACCTGACCCACTTCAAGATCGTTGGAATAATACTGAAATCCTTAACAGACTAAGTCAAGTGCCAGTTCCAGTGCAAACTCCCATGTCTGATGCGTGTCTTTGATGGTGATCTTGCACAATGTGACTGCAAAAGACAGGAGCAAACGGATGGCCTGTAATTCCCCAGGACTGCAGCTTCTCTGATGGCAGCAATTGCTGTACCGACTGCGCTGTTGGCTGCTTTCACACCCTGCCTGGGTCGCTGTCAAACAGGGACTGCAGCAGCACCGTGGGTGAGTGTCTGTGTCCTCACTGCTACCACTGCTGCAACAGGAGAGGGTGTCCCATCGGGAACAGGCAGCCTCCTGGCTTGCAGCCCCATTTTCTAGCTGTGAAACCGCTGCTTCACTGTCAAGTGCAGAGTTTGAACAGGCTTTCAGTAGTGTGACGGGAGATTTAGTTGGAGCAAACCGTTTGTGCAAGGCTTACATTAGGAAAAAAAAACCATGCTGCAGTGTTTCAGCCAAGAGTGAAAGCTGCAATGGTGTGGTCAGACAAATGGTTCAGGTTCAGATATTTCCCCTATCACATCAAAACAATCTGCTCTTAAGAGGTGAACAGACATGAACATATTGTGTCAGAAGATAGCCTCAAAGACCCAGATGCTTCAAAACATTCTAGGCAACCTTTCAGGAAAAAAAACCCAACCCAGTTTCTGTTACAAACCATGGATGAAAATATATGTACCAATCCAAGTAAAAGTTAAAAAACTGCACCAGTACCATCATACTACAAAAACACCTACCAAAAGATTAGGGGTAACTTGTTCTTGCTGTATAAAGCACCACGTGGGAGAGTGGTTTCTGAAAGTACTGCCATTTAAATGGAGTAGGAAAAGACATCCCAACAAAGTGGCTGGAAACTGAAGGAAGATCAAAAACGATGCAACACAAAAGATAATTATTCCTTACAACTATTTACCTACATATGTGACAGGTATCTCATTATTCAACCTGTCAAATGAAGCTTAGTAACTTGCTAAATACCAAGTCAGAGTCCAAGTGGCGTGAGTTCTGTCAGGACTAGCCACTAATGCCACGTTTTTCCAGAACCTCTGGATTTATTCACTTCAGAAGTAAGAGCAGCAGCAGCTCTTGCCACCATCTGCAGATGCAGTTGTGTAATGTAGACTTCTGGGAGCATTTACCTGCTGCTTTGTGTGGCACAGACAATGCTGATGGAGAATGTCTCAGATAGCTGACAAATTTTTCTTCGTACAAAATCTAGTGTCTTAGTACCAATTCCGTTTCTCTGGGACTGGAAGAAGTTACTTTGAAGCTTGAGGGAAAAACACATTTCACATTTTTCATGGTTACGCTCACCAGAGATTACTTTATTTGTGGCTGTTACTGACTTTCATGCCTCAACCATTCTGACATTTCCTGTTTGCTAAGTGACAGAGAATTGCTTGCCTTGCATACTTAAAATGCCTGCACATTTGTGGCCTTTTCACATTCAGGTAAAACTCTAGGTTTCCCATGTGGGAATTTTCTTCTTCTAAAATGTACATAATGTTCCAAAAGTTACTTCTGCATGGCAGAAGGCTCTACCCAGGTGTGGTTTTCATCCTTTCCAGGTCCTTTACACTGGCACAGCAAGCCTTGTGCAGCAAAGTGACTAATGTTCAGTCTCATGTTAGGTATTTAGTAGCCAAGCAGCTGTGCCAGTTTAAGATGTGATCAACATCCAGGTGTTTGTCATCGCTCTGCAGCAGCTGTACAGTCAGCCCAGAGCATAAAAGGCTGTATAAAAAAAAAATCAGTGTTTAAATTCCAGTGGAAAAGCCAGGTGGGTGAACTCGCATCACTCCTACCAGCACTTACTAACCTGCTGTCTTTGCACTAAAACCCATGATGAATGCCCAGATGATTTAGTCTGACATCTAAGCTGTACGAGGAAGAAGGTAATTTCCAGTTTATGGCTGGGGATGGACGTCTTCAAGTGCCGCAAAGCCATTTCTACAATGACCATGTGACTGAAGCCTCAGAAGACAGTCATTATTTTACAGACAGCTGGTAAACATCCTCTTCCAGACCTGGTTCTGCAGGCTAAAGATGCCAGGCATCTGGAACAGGCATTCCCATAAATGAGGGCTCTCACTGTAGCTCAATGAACTGGAATTGTGCTACTCTTTTCCTAATCTGCCTGAGACAAAGCCGTGCTGGTTAGTCAAGCCTGCCTTTGGCAGCTGTTTGATCTAACCCGGCAGAACTTGCCTGAAACAGAGTATTGTGCATTTATTGCCCTGGATACACCTTTTTGACAGAGCTGTGCTGTTGGTAACTCCTGCTTGTGGTGAGAATGCAAAACTGGAGGCAGAGAGAGCAAGACTTTCAGCAGTCAAAGGGGTTTGTGAAATGGTAATGGCACACGACCATCAAGTAGTCAAGCAAGTTGCATAGTACAACTGTCCATTTTTTTTTTTAGTTCTGCTTAAAAAATGCAAAACATCCATGAAAAACACAGCTGTCTTTCAGCCCTTAAACAGCTCTGAACTCACAAGGTTGAGTTCAATGCAAGAAGTGATGTTTTAACAGCTCTTATTCCATGACAATAAATTCAGACAAGATGCCACTTTAAAACATAAGATTATTGCTACTATCTTTACTACACTGTCATCTAAGAGCCAACAAAGACTTTTGTCTGGCACTAGGCAAGCACAAAAAATAGGTGATGTTCTGCAAAAAGCTTTGCAAACGATGCAGATAAGGCAGGTTATGGGGAAGGTTTGGTGGGAAGGAAGATGTGTTTTCAGGAATAGGATGATGGTCCTTGGACATACAGCCTGAAAGGAGGCCTAAAACGAGTGAGGAAAAGCTCACATAGTAGGTATCTTGAACCTGGTGTGAACATGCTTGAGATCACCTTGCCATGCATCTCCCTCTTGTGCAGAGTCCAGTGGGTTTGGCAAAGCAGGCCCATGTGTGCTGAGCCTGGCTTTTGGAACAGTCATGACATGGATGCAAGATAAAAATAAACTTTGGATGCCAATGAGTTATTTGTTTGATCTTCAAGAAATACCTAAATAAATAATGTCCTCATGAGAGGACATGGTGTGTTGTAGCATAGATCCATTCCCATTAAATGGCTACAGTTTCTCAAGACATTAAAAGACAAAATGCAGAAAGAACAATAGATGAAGAGCTACATACACCTGAATAAAAGTCTATATGCAAGACCATCTTTCCCAGGATGGATGTATCAGATGTATGGCAAAATTTTCCTAATATAAATACAATGTATTAAGAAAAGTTCATTGTTACAGATGTACTTTACACAAGTGTGCTGTGCTGATAAAAAAAATATTTGATCAAACAGTGACACCTTTTCAAGGTGATACTCAGGCTGGCAATCACATTTTTTAGTGTCTCCCTCTGACCCAAATTCTTTCTAGGGATTGAAATCAGCTGTGGCCAGATTGCAAAGCTTATTTGGCTCCAGCTACATGGCTAGGGGATGTTTTATTCATGTCATTACTGAAATCACTATGTCAATTTAAAATGCTGTCAGACAGTCTGCAGATTCTGCCCATAGAGGATAAGCCAAGCAATATTCCTCAAATGAGCTGTGTTGCACATAGCACTCCTGAAAATCAATTTTTATTGCATATACCATTGATATTTCTTAATTTGAGCAAACAGCAAGTACGATACCACTGGAAAAAAAATCTAGCTCTGTAAAACACTTCTATTTTAGTATGGAGAGAGAATACTAGTAGTAATTTTAAGACAGATGATAAGAATTATTTCTGAGAGATAATTTTCTTCTTCTCTGTTTAATGGGACCATTCCAATGTCTAACTGGGATTGGAGGAATAAGAAAAAAACCCCTTTAATTTGCTTAACGAGGATCTCCCTCGCCAACTTTTCTGGTTTTTCTAATTGAGAAATTATAACAGCTAGGGATAAGCACATTTTATTATCAGAAACCTTTTGCAAGCAGTAACATGGATCCAGTTATATGCTTCATTGCTTTCTACTGGTTTCATGAGTGCAGTACAAAAAAAAACCCAAGCAAAAAGGATGTGAAAATAAAAAAAACCCCAATATTCTGACATTTTCCAAATGCTACAATTTCATTTTTTTGGTCAGTATTACTAAAAATTTCCTTCCATTTTACTTTAAAGGCCATTGTAAGGGATATTTCTGGCATCTCCAGTATGCAGGACAACTTTATGTATGCAGATCATATACCATCAATCAACCCGTCTTTAAAAAGGCTCTTAATTAACTTGCAAGGGTTTGGATTCACCTTAGCTAAAGACCTTCAGCAATTCTCCTCAAAGATTTCCAATTTTATTTTACTTTTTAAGTGAAGCAGGCATCTTAGCAGAACACGAATTTAACAAATGTATGTATTAATGAAGTGCATGTGGGATGAATGTTAACTGCAAACCTCATCTCTAGTACCAGATTGTTCAGGAAAATAGAAGTAAATTCTAGGGTAGTCCTGAGGTGTTTTAGAAATAGCAGGAGCAGCACTTGTGCTACTTTAGCCATTTTGTTGTTGAAATGCTATCACCATATAGCAACCCCTAGACATCAGGCAACAGCTCAGCAAACCTAGCTTAGCTTGCAGATTTCTTAAAACCAGCAATGCCAAAGAGTTTTCTTCTGCCAAATTAGACGAAGTCAGCCAAATGGAAAGGTGTAAATCCTGTCCTCTTGTGCACTCAGCATCTCTAGCCACCTTCAGGCCCTGGCAGAGGTCGAAGTTGTCAGCTATTAGCAGGTGTAAAGAGCATAAGGCATAATGCCACCTTCTAAATTAAACAAACAAAAATACTTTTCTTTTTAACTTTTAAAGGCCTGTATATTTCTTTCACTTAATGCTCAGTACATGGTCTTATTTAAGTGAGTGGCTGGAAAAGTACCAAAGACTTATATATACTTATATTGCCAAAAGGAAGACTGCATTTTTGAATGTAGGATCTAGGAAAACATCCCCTGCTCCATCTCTAGGTCAGCTGGACTATAAGGAGTTGGGAAGATTTTTGACCAGAGTGGAAAGTCCTAAAGATAATTTCAGAAGCTCCATCAATCAGCCTAATGCTGGGCCAGTTGCCAGAGCAGAAACATGTCACAAGAATTTTTGATTAGTTAAAAGGGCGATTCATTTAATTGTAGATTCTCACGCAGGGAGAATGGCATGTGTTTGGGTTTTTATTTATTTTTTTTTTATTTTAATTTTTTAAGAAAATTTAATGCTGCTTTCACAATTCAGAACTACCCCGACTTCAAGGATTTATCCCAATGAATGGACATCCATAACTCAAATACAAATATTATCCTTAATAATATATTCCAAACACCTCTTCACCATGGGTAAGAGAACACATATATAAATGCATTTCCAAAAGGGGGAGAAACGATTAAAAGTGACTCATTTACTGGAGTTTTGTGTAAGGTATAGCTGGTACATCCTATACAGGAGCTGTGGTGTTACTTACCACACACACTTGAGTTCCAGTAAATACAGTGCTGGGCTGTGGAAAGAGTGACATACAGTGCTTACTAACAAA